>JASDQU010170220.1:0-16355 GCA_032191745.1 Picea mariana | reverse complement strand
CATGATGATTGAAGACGAATCACCCCGATGAAGCGGGGATTGCGGGATCTCTCCCCTTTTGTGGGATCTTTTGGGATTAGGGTTTATGTAACGGGTATGGGATGTTGACCCATGGGTTTCCCATGTTTTGGCCCATCTTTCAATGTATAAATAAGTAGTTAGGTGGTGCAAGAAGGAGACCTAATGGGCTGATGGCTAAGTGCTAGAGAGAGACCTATGAGGCTTTGTGCAAATATTGTGTTGAGGACTTGTAGAGCTAAGTGCAAGTGACTGTAAGAAGGCTCTGTGCTATGCCTAGCTCAAGGAAGGAGGATCTTGTGAGGTGCGCGTAGATCTCCTCTCCTTTGTGGAGTAGGTTTTGTGTCTCTATGCTTGTAATAGGATTGGTAGAAGATAATAAAGAAGAAGAAGAGTTGGTGGACGTAGCCCCACGCTGGGGGTGAACCACATATATCTTGTGTTTTGTGAATTGTGCTATAATATTCTTATATTTTCTTAGTTTTGTAACCTTTACATATGTTAGATGCATATGATGTAGTATCGTAGTTCTTAATAATGTGAATGAATGCTAGATCTGCTTGATGCTATGTCCTGAATGCTTAGATGTGATTAGATCTTGATGAATACTGCGTTGTTATGTAATTAGGGTTTTGACCTGTGATGTGAATAAGGGCAAGGGATAATGAATGTTAACTGATAAGTTCTCTGTTAAGTATTGTGATCACAGATCTGTGTCCCGGCTAGGTTGTAGACACTTGAGCCTGCAACCCCGCCTACCTCTACGTCGGGTGAGACTTCATCTGCTTTGCAGGTGTTGCCGAAAGGGAAAGTAGTTAGGGTTTTGTTGGTTCGTTTTTGAAGTGTTGAACCCTGGGTCTGCCCTTGTGCCAACAATAAGTCCACTCCAACAAGAGATTCCAAAAAATGTAAGTTCACAAATCTTTTACAAGAATACTTATTTAGATATAATGAAGAAGTGTTCTTGTGTAAATAGAAAGGCCTGATTTCCTTGGACACTTCATATGCTATCAAAGAAAATCCTAGACCTCCATTAATCCATAGCACCAGAGGAATATTGGCCTTAGTTAACCAAAAAAAGAGATCCCATCCTTCCTTCTTATTGACTGGAACATACCCAACATAGTGATCAAATGAGACAAGAGGGCTGTCCTGGGAAACTAATTATTTTGTCTATGACTTGGTCACCTCTAAATATGTGAAGCACCAAAATCATAATTGTCAACATCCATAATGAGCTCAACATTACTATTTGATCATAATTAGATCACGAGCCTCACAAGCAGAAAAAATTCTGTAATTCATCTGTGAAACTCAAAAAATATTAGTAAAGGCAATGTTTGGGTCACTTTCTTACCTCTACTAAATAGTTAAGGGAAACATTGAAAATAAAATGTATATTATATGTGCCAGTGTCCATACTCTACCATAATAGACAAACAAACTTGAGTACATCTCATTTTTTCCATCACGATTAACTAACAAGAAAATTTTGTGAAAAATTAGCTACAAAAATCACAAAAACCAGGCCTTGCATATTATATTCTCAATCTTTCAGCAAGACAAGGAAACCATGGAAAATTTTCCATAGCTACAATTCTTTACAATAATTTTTCAACGACCAACAGACAAACATCCAGATGGGGTACAATTTCTATTTAAGTGGAAAATTCTTAGAATTCTCAACCTTAAACCAGTTAGACTTGATTTTTGGGAAAATAAAAAAATCCTTTCTACCAAAAGGGATGGAAAATTATGAAAGCTATCCACTTTGGCTAAAGTGAGTGTGGGAATGACGAATTGTAGAAAAGTTGAAATGGGAAGGAAGATGAAATTAATTACCATTCGATGAAGAATATTTTCTTTACTGGACATCTCGTTGGTGACAAAACATAATTCATAGACACTAAACATATCAACAATCATTCTTGGGAGGGTTGCAACAAAATCATATTATCTCTCATCACATACCCCAATATTTAAAACTACCACCTGTTTAGTTTTCTCTTCAATCCTGAACATCATGTAGAAATGGACCTTCATCCTTTTCAACTCTAGTAACACGTGTTTGTGATCATTCACAATGCCCATTCCAGAGAAGCAATCGACTCGACTAGATGGATGCCATTGAATCACCACACAATTCAAGAAGCACCTATTAATTGATTGATTACTCTATGTTGGTTTCAACTAAACAAAATAAAATAAAATTAGTTAGTGTTTGATCACCATTGAGAACAACATGGATATAAATTTATAAGTCCAAACCATAGACAAAGACTATATATGTGTGTGTGCACACGTGCGTGTGCAATATTACACAAATAATATGGATTTAGGAGCAGAACGAACTGATTAATAGACTTAATACAATAAACATAGAATATGGATAATAACACAAATATCCAGTGAACAATATCTTCTATTAAATAATGAAATAGGATGAAACTATTAAACTGCAGAACTGAAACACTTGCTCAAATGGTGGTAGTTATCTTTGAGAAGAAATGTGGCTGCTACACGCATCCCTCTTAGAAGAATGGACTACAATGAGGCTCAAGAGGGATTTTTGATATTAATCATGAATGCCAAAACCCTAGACATCCAAAAAAATAACCATAGAAGGTGAAATGCCAAAAGTCATGTGGGCCCTATGGGTAAGTTGGTGTAATTTGGTACCTCAACTTCCTAGGGTCGTAAATTTTGCATATGACCTCCATTGTAGGTGCATGATAGCTCGTTGGAAAGGTATTTTAGAGAGCTACACATTCCACCATCAAAATTTGGCTCCATCTACAATTTGACTGTGGCCAGCAAAAAAAACAACGTTTAGGGCCCCAAAATGGCCCTGGAAGTGGGAGAAGCACCATACAACAAGATGTGCTGACATGAAAACATAAAAAATAAGTCAATTGGATTAGGTGATAGTCCACCTGTATCCACATGGAGGATGTGTGGGGCTTCAGACAACCCCAAAAGTGTAGAACCAAAAATTACAAAACAATACAGAAGAACGTGTTGAACAAAAAATGGGCACGAGGAGCTAGTTGGAATAGGTGGGTGGCCACCAATATCGATCTAGATCAATCCTCACCCATTAGGAAGCAATGTTCTCCATTGCATTTATTTCCCCCATCAGGTGAGGAAACTTCTGCTATATTTGGCCCCGGGTGAGCCAATTGCCTTGGTGTAGGAGTTTCCCTGCCTTGACAACCCGATAAAGCTGGAACCGCTGCTGCCGAGTTCCCTTGACTCGTGTGTCCATTATATGATTAGTGGATTCTTGTTCCATGCATTCAGGGTTGATATCTGTTGGTATCAGATGTTCTGCGATCTCATAGGTGTCTAATAATGGTGGAAAATATGTCCAAAGGAGGTCCACATTGAATAATGGATGTAGAGCAAGAAAGGGTGGAGTGTTGATCTCAAAATAATTTCTACCCACAACCTTCATGATAGTGTGAGGCCCATAACGAAGTGGGAGAAGATTTTGATGGGGCTCGGTGAGATGCTCCTTCTACAGATGTAACCATAATTTGTCACCGACTTGAAACTAGTGTGGTACACTCTGTTGATCATGGCGCTGCTTATACTTAGCATTGGATTTCTGAAAAATCTATTGGACCTATTGGAGGATGTGTTGAATCCACTCAATGAATCTGGTGGCTTTGTCGATCATAGACTGATAAGAGGAAGAGTCTATCTGTGTGGTGGAAAGAGGAAGTGCAACATCAATGGGTCCCAAGGGTTGGAATCTCAGACCCACCTGAAATGGGATATGGCCAGTGGAATTATGGAGAGCCTTGTTGTAATTGTGTTTGACATATGGGAGAATCTTATCCCATGTATGTGGATGCTTAGAATTTTACATGCATAGGATGTGCACAATCATCCGATTGACGACCTCTATTTGGCCATCATTTTGGGGGTGGAAAGTAGTGGATTTTGTGAGCTTGGTGTCCAATAGAGACTAGAGACTTGAACAAAAGGTGTTGAGGAACATCTTGTCTCGATTGGAGATGATGGTGTGTGGTATCCCAAAGTAGACCCACACTTGTTCGAAGAAGAGATTGGTAGTATCTACTGCTGTGACATTTTTCTTATAGTCTGTGAGGATGGCCATCTTCGAAAACTGATCAACGACCAAACAAATGCAGTCATTTCCTTGCTTGGTGGACGGAAATACATACATGTAATCCATTGAGATGGATTCCCAAGGATTCTCAGGAATAGGAAGAGGGGTGTATAAGCCTTTCTTCTTGATGTCTAGCTTGGAAATTGCATAGGTAGTGCAAGATATGATATACTTGCTTACGTCCTGTTGAAGTTTTGGCCAATAAAAATGTTTTTGAAGAATGGCCATAGTTTTCTCTACTCCAAAATGTCCTACCACGCGACTGTAATGGGATTCCAAAATCAAATTTGCATGCTCGCTTGTAGGAACACAAATATAGTGCAGGTGGCATAAGAGTTTGTCCTGAATGTTGCACTTGTACCCAAGAGATAATAGGTGGTGGAGAAGTTTGGATCTTGCTGATAAAGTTGGGGCCACTTAGATGCTTCATGTCCATAGGAATGGAGCATAGTGGTGAGTGTAGCCACAAGAGGCCGAATGAGGCAGTCAACGAAAAGATTAGAGATACCTGTCTTATACTTGATGTTGAGATTGTACTGCTGTAGGTAGGTGGAACACTTTTGATGGAGGTCATTCTGCAATTTCCCCTATGTCTGTATGAACTGCAGAGGCTTATGATCAGTGTGTATGATTGTCTCTTTCCCCATAATGTAATTTTTCCATTAACGACAGGATTTTACAATGGAATACATTTCCTTGTCATAGGTGGGGTATTTACGAATAGTATCAGAGAGTGTCTCACTATGGTATGCCACCATATGCCTGTGCTAAGTGAGGATTTCACCCACAACATAGTCAGATGCATCAGTCTCAATCTCAAATGGTTATTGCAGATCAGGCAAGGAGAGTACTGGAGTTGAGCACAAGCGATGCTTTAGATCATCAAATTCTTGTTGTTTCTCCTTCCCCCACACGAACTTGGCCCTACCACCACCCTTGGTCACCTGACTGAGGGACCATGCAATATGGGAGAATCCCAATGTGAACCATTGGTAGAAGTTGGCTAGTCCCAAAAATATTTGAAGCTCGGTCAATGTGGTCGGGGATGGCTAGTCATGGATGAATTGGATCTTAGCTGGATCAACATGTAACCCATACTCATAAACAATGTAGCCCAAGTATTGGACTCTATTCATACCAAAAGATCATTTTTCCAAGTTGGCATAAAGCTTGTGCTTCTGCAGAGTGCTCAAAACTTGTTGAATATGCTGCATGTTCTCCTCCCACGTTCTGCTGAAGATGAGGATGTCATCCAAATATACTACCATGAAGGAGTTGGTGAAGGGTCTCAATACATCATCCATCAATGTAAGGTAGCTAGAGAGGTAGTGGGGGGTCCCAGAGGGCCCATAGTGATAATAGTGGAGGTCATTCAATGTAAGGTGGACTAGGCCCACTATATTATTAAATAAGGCCCACTATGGTAGTTAGATATAATAAATGGATAATTAGATATAATAAATGTAAGAGGAATTCTTAGAATGTTCTACTTCTAGAAGATCTGTCCTCTAGAATGTTCTCAGGTGATGGTAGCACTATATAAAGGGGTTCAAGAAATGTAATGAGACATGAAGAGAAGTATTGTATTTGGAGTGGTAGCTCAATAGGAGGATGCCCCCTCGAAGAGACAAGTGAACAGGAGAGGATCCCTTCCATAATAGGATCCATTGTATGGTGTGCCCTACCTCAAGGGTTTGATATAATAAAGTTGTGTTTTTCTATATTGTTCTTCTATATCTCTTGTGGTGCTTTTGTATTCAGTCTTTGGTTCTTAACAAGTGGTATCAGATCACTTTCATTGGGTAGACATTGTGGGCAAATATTTTTTTATTTTTGCAGTTTTTTTTTTTGGAGAAGAAAAAAGAGGGCCTCGATATTCTCAAAGTTTTCGGTATATTTTAATGAAATATTTGTAGAAAAGGGTTGTATATCTAAGTTCCTTTCAGAAAAACACCCAAATTAAAAAAAAAAAAAACGTCTGAAACAGAGTCCGAGAAGTCAAGATATTGAAGTTTTAAAATCTGCAAATTTTCAGCATTTTTTCCACGGACGATGACGATAATTTTTTTTATTTTTGTAGCATCTAGAGGCCAAATTTGCCCAAATAAATTACAGATATGAGTTCCTCTCACAATTTCACCCAATTTCAAAAAACAAAATCAGCCAAAATGGAGTCCGGGAAGTGAAGTTATGAGCATTTTAACTTCAATAGTTTTTTAGGGTTTTTCCAGAAAAAAGCCACGATTTTCTGCCGTAACTTATTGGGTCTATTTTTGTTTTTTTTTCATGACAGTTGAGGGACTGAAGAGTTCATAGGGTGCTTAGATGGATATTTCTTCTCAAAACCTGAAATAAATTCTTGAATCATTCAAAGCTCAATTGTTTCACACATTGGATGATAGATTGGATGCATTTGTACATGGCCTCACAGACAGCCTCACATACAACCTCACAGACGGCCTCAATGATAGTTTTCGTAGTATTCATGATTCATTGAATAACATGCATGAGAGATTTCTTATGGAGGGTCTCAGGGATGAATATAATCAATAAATATATGCTTGGTATGATTTTGAGGACGATTGTGATGATTGGTATATGAATAGTTGTCATTTCTGGGATGACAACCACTTTCATATTTTATTTGATGATTCTAATCCACCTTCTGTAGAGAGCATCAATGTGAAAAATCAAGAGCCAATGATTATTACCAGTGTCCATCCTGCATATTCTACAATGGTATTATTCCTTCCATATTCTGCTATGACCCTTTTCCACTATGTGGATAGATATTCTTATTTGGATCCACATGACAGGTGTCAATATTTGGAGCATCATTTTGAGTTGGTTATTGGGTTCCAAAATCTTCCACGGGGAGTTCACATGAGCACTTGGACATGGGACCTTGGCTTACAATGGTGGTTGGACTACATCAACATGGTGGCTTTCCTTTCTATATGAGACCTTGGTTCTCCAGTCGTCTTCAACATTATGGTCCATAATTATCCATGGGACCCTGGTATATGGTTGTACATCAAGCATTGAGGACAATTCTTTCATAAGGGGGATGGAATGTAAGGTAGCTGGAGAGGTAGTGGTGGGGCCCAGAGGGCCCATAGTGATAATAGTGGAGGTCATTCAATGTAAGGTGGACCAGGTCCACTATATTATTAAATAAGGCCCACTATGGTAGTTAGATATAATAANTAGAATGTTCTACTTCTAGAAGATTCCTCCTCTAGAATGTTCTTAGGTGATGGTAGCACTATATAAAGGGGTTCAAGAAATGTAATGAGACATGAAGAGAAGTATTGTATTTGGAGCAATAACTCAATAGGAGGATGCCCCCTCGAAGAGGCAAGTGGACAGGAGAGGATCCCTTCCATAATAGAATCCATTGGATGGTGTTGCCCTACCTCAAGGGTTTGATATAATAAAGTTTTGTTTTTATATATTGTTCTTCTATATCTCTTTTGGTGCTTTTGTATTCAGTCTTTGGTTCTTAACAATCAATCTCATGAAAGTGGCTAGTGCATTCATTAAGCCAAAGGGCATGACCAACCATTCATAGAGACCTTATTTAGAATTGAAGGTTGTCTTCCATACCTTAGTTGGTTCGATGGGAACTCGATGGTAGCCAAAATTTAGGTCAATATTGCTAACGAACTTTGCCCCGTTGTGTTGGTCAAGAAGGTCATCAATCCTGGGAATGGGGTAGTAGTTCTTGACTGTGATTTTGTTTAATTCTCTACAAACAATGTAGAGTCACCAAGTCCCGTCCTTCTTCTGCACCAGTAAAATCGGGCTTCCACAGGGGGAGGAGTTGGGTCTGATGTGCCCATTTTGAAGAATCTCTTGGATATGATGCTCGATTTCTTCATTCTCCATTAGTGAGCACCGATATAATGGTCCATTAGGTAGAGGTGCACTGGGTGTTAGATCAATTGGATGCTTGACTTGGTAGTGTGTCATTACCCCTGTAGGTGAGGAGAAGATGTCTCTGTATTCTTCCACGATCCCATCCACTTGCTACTATTGTAAAGAGAGGCATTGTGTAGAGTCCATGGAGGTGGTAGTGACCTTCTATTTACTATGAATATGGATCACAAAGAAGACGAACTTCCTGGTCTATGAAATGTATTTACTGCATTGCTTAGCAAAGATTAAAGAAATAGCAGTAGGAGGCGCTACCTCTAGGATCCTGTACAATTTTCTACCCAAAGTAATAATAACACTGCAGGGTCTAGACTCATACACAACATGACACTTCAAAAAATATGGTTGTCCTAAAAGAACATCATAGACTTCAAGGGGATAAATTTCACAAAGTACCTCATCTTTGAGAGGCTTGATACCGTAGGAAAGATGACACTGTTGGCTGACATGAAGATCTCTTCCTTGGCGAAGCCAGTTGATGATGTAGGGTTGCAGGTGCAATTTTGTTGGTAGGTCCAACCACTTGATGACCTCTACTAAAATTAGGTTCTTCTGACTATTACTATCAACAATGAAATGAAGAGAAGCCCCCTTGACCCACATCTACGAGTGAAAGAGGCATTCCCCTTCCTCTAGTTCTTCTAGTTTTCTTAGTCGGACTTTGGTGGTAGAAAAAGTGACACTGGGTTTAGCATCGATAATCCTCTTCTTGCATTCAGGATTTGACTCGAAATTAGAATCGGCCTTTGACTCAGAAGGCTTCAACTCGTCCACGAGGGACTTCTTGGAGCGACATTATTCGGTGTTGTGCCAAGGACTTTTATGGTACTCACACCATTTTCACGTGTCCTTCTTCGTCTTCTCATTGCCCTTCTTGTTTTATGGCTTGGGCTGGTTGTCCTAAGGGTGAACATCTAGACTTTCTCCCTTGCTGTGTGGGTTGGGGTTTCCTTTTCCTTGCTTCGAATGTGAGGGGTTTGTAGATCCAAACTCTCACCTTTTCTGCTTAAATCTCTTCTCGATCTTGACAACGTATCTATAAGCCATGCCAAATGAGGCGATGTCTAGGAACTCCATTTTTGTTTGAATGTATCTATGCAAACATCCACAGTATTTGAGCACCAAATGACTCTCAAAGTATTTGATACCCAATTTGATGCATAGGGTATGGAAATATTGGTGAAATATGGTACTATCTGGTCCCTTTCTTGACATAGGGTGGTCCATTTAGTGTATTACTCCTCGTAGCTTCCAACATGGTAGAACTATTCTTTAATGGCATCCAGGAAGAAATCCCATGTAGAGTCCACCAAAACAATTGTAGATTCCTCCACGATCCTTTTCTCATAGTAAGTATCCCACCAATATTTAACATGGAGAATGACCTTGAGGAGTGCAAAAGTGATCTTTTCCCTATCAGAAAAATTGTGGACCAAAAAATATCCTTCGAGTAGATTCAACCATTTATCTACATCATCCGCATCTATCAATCCTTCAAATAATGGAATATCAAAATTTACATGTACCTTGAAGGGGGTTGCATTGCCGCTTGATGAAGATGTTTCTCCCATGGGAAACCATCGAAGGATCTGTGCAAAGTTGTTCGTCATTTCATTCCTTTGTCATGCAAGGGATTCCTCAAGAAACATTTTAATAGGATCTCCTACTCCATAATCTTTATTTTAGTCCCCAATGGGTTGTTTTCAGGCTCAGTGTGACCGATATTGTGATGGATCGATTGGTTCAAGTCCCAACTTCTTGTACCCATATCTTGTTGGGGACATGCACGGAGAAAAATAAATGAAGAGCAGACCGCTCTGATACCACTAATATAGATTTAGGAAAGAAATGAATTGTTTAGCAGTATGAATACAATAAAAAAAAAGATATGAATAATAACACAAATATCCACTGAACAATATCTTCTATTAAATAATGAAATAGGATGAAACTGTAAAATTGCGGAATTGAAACACTTGCTCGAATGGTGGTAGATATCTCTGAGAAGAGATGTCACTTCTACGCGCATCTGTCTGAGAAGAATGGATTATAGTGAGGCTCCAGAGGCCTTTTTTATATTACTAATGAATGTGAAAACCCTGGATATCCAAAAAACTAACCCTAGAAGGTGAAACGCCAAAATTCATGTGGGCCCTATGGGTAAGTTGGTGTAATTTGGTACCTCAACTTCCTAGGGTCGTAATTTTTGCATACGACCTGCATTTTAGGCACGTGATAGCCCATTAGAAAGGTCTTTCAGAGAGCTACACATTCCTCCATCAAACTCTAAGTATGTTTATAGTTTGACAATGACGATCCAAAAAAACAATGTTTAGGGCCCCAAAACGGCTCTGAAAGTACAACAAGATGTGCTGACATGAAAACATACAAAATAATCTAGTTGGATAAGGCAAGAGGCCACCTATATCCACCTAGAGGATGTGTGGTGATTCAAACAACCCAGAAGTGTAGAAACCACAATTACAAAGCAATACAAAAGAATGTTCTAAACAAAAAATGGACATGATGAGCTAGTTGGAATAGGTGGATGGCCACCAATATCGACCTGGATCAATCCTTCCCCCTAAGGAAACAATGGTCTTCATTGCATTGAGTTCCCCCATCAGGTGAGGAAACTTCTACTGTATTGGGTCCTGGGTGAGCCAGTTTCCTTGGTTTAGGAGTTTTCCTACCTTGACAACCCAATAAATCTAGAACCAATGCTAGCGAGTGCCCTTGAGCTATCTGTCCACTATCTGATCAATGTATGCTTGTTCCATGCATTCAGGGTTGAGCTCTATTGGTGTCATCTATTCTACGATTTCATAGGTGACCAATAATGGTGGAAAAAATGGCCAAAGGAGGTCCACATTGAATACTAGATGCAGACCAAGGAATGGTGGAGTGTTGAGCTCAAAAGCATTGCCACCCACAATATTGGTGATAGTGTAAGGCCCATAACGAAGTGAGACAAGATTCTGATGGGGCCCGATGAGACACTCCTTCTACAGATGTAACCAGACTTTGTCGCCAACTTGAAACTAGTGTGGTGCCCTGTGTTGATCATGGTGCTACTTGTACTTAGCATTATATTTCTGCAAAATCTCTTGGACCTATTGGCGGATGTACTAAATCCTCTCAATGAATTTGGTGGCTTTTTCGATCATAGAACGATCAGGGGAAGAGTCTGTCTGTGCAGTGGAAAGAGGAAGTGAAACATCAATGGGTCCCAAGGGTTGGAATCCTAGACCCACCTAAAATGGGCTATGGCCAGTGGAACTATGGAGAGCCCTATTGTAACTGTGTTGGACATATGGGAGACTCTCGTCCCATGTACGTGGGTGTTTATAATTGTACATACGCATGATGTGCACAATCATATGATTGAGGACCTCTATTTGGCCATTGGTTTGGGGGTGGAAAGAAATGGATTTTGTGAGCTTAGTTTCCAATAGAGACCAGAGACTCAAAAAAAAGTTGTTGAGGAACCTGCTGTCTCAGTTGGAGATGATGGTCTGTGGTATCCGAAAGTGGACCCACACTTGTTCGAAGAAGATGTTGGAAATATTTTCCACTATGAGATTCTTCTTATTGGCTATGAGGATGGTCATCTTCGAAAACCGATCAACGACCACAAACACACAGTCATTTCCTTGCTTGGTGGATGGCACGCCAGACATGTAATCAATTGAGATGGATTCACAGGGCTTCTCGAGAATAGAAAGAGGGGTGTATAATCCTTACTTATTGATGTCTAGCTTGGCAATGGCATAGGCAGTGTAAGATCTAATATACTTGCTGAATTCCTGTTGAAGTTTTGGCCAATAATTTTTTTTCTGAAGAACAACCACAGTTTTCGCTAAGCTAAAATGTCCCACCACTCGACTGTAGTAAGATTCCCAAATAAAATTTGCACGCTTTCTTGTAGGAACACAAAGATGGATGAGGTGGCATAAGAGTCCATCTTGAATGTGAAAATCAATGACAATTGTGCCTATACCCAAGAGCTGATAGGTGGTGGTGAAGTCTGGATCTTGCTGATAAGGTTGGGGCCACTTAGATGCTTCATGTCCATAGGAATGGAGCACATTGGTGAGTGCAGCCACATGAGGTCGACTGAGGCAACCATTGACACAATTGGAGATACATGTCTTATACCATATGTTGATATGGAACTGCTATAGGTAGGTGGACCACTTCTGATGGTGGTCGTTCTGCAATTTCACCTGTGTCTATATGAATTGCAGAGGCTTGTGATCAATATGTATGATAGTCTCTTTCCCCATAATGTAATGTTTCCATTGACGACATGCTTGTACAATGGAATACATTTCCTTGTGATAGGTGAGGTATTTTCGGATAGTATCAGAGAGTGTCTCACTATGGTATGCCACTAGATGCCCGTGTTGAGTGAGGACTGCACCTACAACATAGTGAGATGCATCAATCTCAATATCGAATGGTTTTTGCAGATCGGGCAAGGAGATTACTCAAGCTGAGCACAAACGATGCTTTAGATCATCGAATGATCATTGCTACTCCTTCCCCCAAATGAACTTATCCCTACCACCGCCCTTGATCACCTGAATGAGGGCCCATACAATATGGTAGAATACCAACATGAACCATCAGTAGAAGTTGACTAGTCCCAAAAAGATTCGAAGCTCGGTCAGTGTGGTCAGGGTTGACTAGTCATGGATGACTTGGATCTTAGCTGGATCAACATGCACCCCATGCTCATCAACAATGTATCCCAAGTATTGGACTCTTTTCATGCCAAAAGAGCATTTTTCCAGGTTGGCATAAAGCTTGTGCTGCCGCAGAGTGCTCAAAATGAAGACCACCGATTGCGTGCAGACCTTCCATGAACCTCCCAGCCTTAGGCCACACTTCTCATCACTCTCAGTAGTGGGTCACCCCTGAGCTTGGACTAAACTCCATCGAGAAAGGTATTCCTAGGCTTGGAAAGGCTAACCAAAATGTCACACAGTTTAAGAGGAAGGATTCTCTCAGGAGACACTTACACCCATTGCTCACAGACTCTCATTACCCACATGCCTGTCCCACCCCAGGAGTATACACCTTCACTGTCACATAGTTCATTGACTACTCCATATCCCTTCTGGGGATTTAACAACATGTCAGAAAATAACTCTCAGAGCTCTGTTGCCGTTATTGGACTCCCTCTAGGATAATTCACCTCCTCAACACACTCTCTCACTTGGAGAGAGTTTCTCATAGGCCTAATAACCTGCCTCTTCAATCTACAGGCCTGCCAACCTTTCTTTGCAAACCACAGGCTTGACGACCTATTTCTTCTATCCAGATCCTAAGACAAATGGTTAAGGAAGAAGGCAACTACAGAAATCGGGTAAGGAAGAGTACGACTCAAAAAAATACCAGTGCACGCAAGTTAAAGAGGCTCACGATGGCCATGGGTTCAACAATGGCAGAAATAGCTAGCTGCTTGCTTGCTCAGTGCGTGAGTGAACTTGTCAGGATAAAGGTGGTTGAATGGTCAGAGAATGATGAGAATGGTGAGAGCGTGAGAGCCAACTATGTGTCCCCAAACTTCTGTGAGTCATCCCCCCAAACAAAAAGAATTTCCACTTAAAACTGCATGTCCCTGAGATGATACATGTCGCTCATGAAGCATGTTCCTTTCCATTTGGAAGTCATTCCCCCTTCCCAAAGGAACTTAGGATACAATTATATCCTTCTATCAACATTTAGAATAATAATAAATTATTCTTGGACTTAAGTTCTTAATCTTAGTCCCTATTTCCAGCCTCTCATCCCCCTCTCCATTACCCAGCCTAGTGGAGATTAGTCCCCCATACTCTTTCTTTGTTGTCAATCTACATGAATCGATGTTTTTATATCACATAGTACCTCATCTTTGAAAGCCTTGATTCCATAGGGAAGACGCTACTGTTGGATGACACAAAGTTCTCTTCCTTGGCAAAAGCCAGCTGATGGTGTAGGGTTGCGGGTGTGGTGTCATTGGTAGGTCCAGTCGCTTGATGACCTATGTTGAAATTAGGTTCTTCTGACTACTGCTATCGAAAATGAAATGAAGTGGAGCCCCCTTGACCCACATTTGCGAGTGAAATAGGCATTCCCCTTCCTCTGGTTCTTTTGGTTCTCTTGGCCGGACTTTGGTGGTAGTGATAGTGGCTCTGGGTTCAACATCAATAATCCTCTTCTCACCTTTAGGATTTGACTCAGAATCATAATCAACCTCTAACTCAGAAGCCTTCAGCTTGACCACAAGGGACTGCTTGGAGCAACATTCTTCGGTGTTGTGCCAAGGACTTTTATGGTACTCACACCATTTTCTTGTGTAATTCTTCTTCTTCTCATTTCCCTTCTTGTGTTATGGCTTGGACTAGTTGTCCTAAGGGAAACCATATCGACTTGGTCCCTTGCTGTGTGGGTTGGGGCTACCTTTTCCCTACATCGACCGTGAGGGGTTTGTAGATCCGATCTCTCACATTTTCTGCTTAAATTTCTTCTCGATCTTGACAACATATCTATAACTCGTGCCCAATGAGGTGATTTCTAAGAACTCCATTTCTGTTTGAATGTATCTATGCAAATAGTCATAGTATTTGAGCACCAGATGATGCTCATAGTGTTTGATACCCAATTTGGTGTGTAGGGTATGGAAAATATTGGTGAAATATGGTACTGTCTAGTCCTTTTCTTGACGTAGGGTGGTCCATCTAGTGTACTGGTCCTCGTAGCTTCCAACAAGGTAGTATTGTTCTTTAATGGCATCCCAGAAGAAATCCCATGTAGGGGCCACCATAAACATTGTATATTCCCTCACGACCCTTTGCTCAGAGAAAGTATCCCACTAGTCTTTAACATGGGGAACGACTTTGAGGAGTGCAAAAGTGATCTTTTCTGCATCAGAGAAATTGTGGATCGAAAAATATTTTTCGAGTAGATTCAACCATTTATCTACAACATCCGCACATATTAGTCCTTCAAATAATGGAATATCAAAATTTACTTGTACCTTGAAGGGGGTTGCATGGTCGCTTGATGAAGATGCTTCTACTGTGAGCAACCATTGAAGGATTTGCACGAAGTTGTCCATCATTTCGTTCCTTTGTCACGTGAGGGATTCCTCAAGTAACATTTTAATAGGATCCCCTACTCCATCATATTTATTTTCATCCCCCATGGGTTGTTGTCGAGCTCGACATGACCAATCTTGTAATGGCTCGATTGGTTCGAGTCCCAACTTCTTGTACCTAGATCTTGTCGGGGACATGCACAAAGAAAAATAAATGAAGAGCAGACCGCTCTGATACCACTGATCTAGATTTAGGAGTGGAATGAACTGATTAACATAATGAATACAATAAACACAAATATATGAAGAATAACACAAATATCCAGTGAACAATATCTTCTATTAAATAATGAAATAGGCTGAAACTGTAAAACTGCAAAATTGAAACACTTGATCGGATGGTGGTAGTTATCTATAAGAAGAGATGTGGTTGTTACACTTATTCATCTGAGTAGAATGGATTACAATGAGGCTATAGAATCCTTTTTGATATTATTCATGAATTCCAAAACCATAGACATCCAAAACCCTAACCCTAGAAAGTGAAATGCCAAAACTCATGTGGGCCCTATGGGTAAGTTGATGTAATTTGGTACCTCAACTTCCTAGGGTCATAAATTTTGCATACGACATCTGTTTTAGGTACGTGATAGCCCATTAGAAATGTATTTCAGAGAGCTACACGTTCTACTATAAAACTCTAACATTGTCTACAGTTTGACTACGACGAGCCAAAAAAACAACGTTTAGGGCCCCAAAACGGTCTCGAAAGTATAACAAGATGTGTTGACATGAAAACATACAAAATAAGCCAGTTGTATTAGGTGAGAGGTCACCTGTATCCACTTGGAGGATGTGTGGTGTTCAGAAAGCCCAAGAAGTGTAGAACCCACAATTACAAAGCAGTACAAAAGAACGTGCTGAACAAAAAACAGACATGAGGAGCTAGTGTTACACATTATTTTCGTCATCCCTATGACACTTACGATGATAGTTTTTTCATCTCTATGGCAACCTTGTTAAAAAATGAAACAGAGGTTATGAGCATAGTTCTTGTTTCTATGTTAAGCTCATTAAAAAATGAAATAGTTTTCCCCCTCTCTGTTTGAGTCAAGTCCTTCGTCTAGTATTTGAAGCTTCATTTCCTCCGCCTTTGTCGTTGGATGAAAAAAATCTTGGGGG
>JASDQU010170219.1:0-10036 GCA_032191745.1 Picea mariana | reverse complement strand
TTGACATGATGATAGATTGCCTTATTTAAAGGATTGCAAGCTAGTGATCACGCCAGCACACTGAATAGTCGTCAAAAAACACTAAAAAGGAGACACAAGGCACCAGAAAGAAAGAGTGCACAGTCCACGCAAAAAGGAGCACTTTTAAGGGCTTGGCCTTGACCCTTTAAAAGTCTCGTTGAAAAGAAGTTTGAGAGAGTATTTCACTAGACTCTTCTCAACCTCTGAGATTCAAGATTACAATAAAAAACTTTCGAAATTTGTCCTTTTACAAGACTTATAGTCTTACAAAAAAAAGAATGTGCCCCCCCTTGAACAAGAATCTTTAATAATTCCAAAAAAAAAACTTCTTTAATGGTAAAAAGAATATATTTTATGCATGGAGGGTGTGACAGCTAGCATGGGACTGGCTGAGGCTGCACTATAATCCACAACTATGTGTCCATTGCTGCAAAATTAGAAATCCTCTTGAGAAATTGATGCTTGATCATCATCATCAACATTGTGTAATGTTTCCCTCGGCCTGACTAATAGGATCATATCAATGGTGTATATGCCCTATATCTTTAGCGAATGGAGAACGTGAGCACAGAAAATGCTCATGTTCACTGTCCAGTAGATGGGTAAGTATAAACCGCCAACAATTTATAGAATTGCATGAATAAATCAGCACCCATAATGCATCTGCAATAAGATAACCTGCATCAAGTGTAGTGTTTGAATAAGAGTGCCAAACCATAAACCCTTAGAATGAGCACAAGGAAATCATCGTGTACCGAACAAATATACTTAAAATAATTCACTGAAAACATTTAGCAGCTGCCTGATTCAAGTCTTTTGACCCGCGACCACTGTATAAAGTCTGTATGACACCGACATAGGTAGGAGAAATTTTGTTAGGGAATAAAAGTTCTCCAAGTCGTGCGCTGAAGGGTGCGATCTGATCTTCTGAGGAGGGCACGATCTGATCTTCTGAGGAGGGCACAACTATTCAGCTTTGATCTTGAAGGGCGTGATCTGATCTTCTGAGGAGGGTGCACATAGGAAACACCATTCAGTGTGTAGCATTGTTTCCCATTGATAATGGGGGCCGAGTTTGTGAGGATTATTGTTCGAGTAATGTTTATCTGCCCATAGTGGTAAGATACTTATGGATTGGGATGAGCTGCACTGGCTGCCAAGTACGTTCTGACAGATCTGACCTGGTTCACAGACCAAGTAATCTCGGTTGGAGCCCCTGGAATTGGTCCAGCAAGCGGCTTCTGGGAATTGTTGTAGCGGCTACCTGCTACTGTTCAATGTCTTTCACAATACAATGCTCATGTCCGTGCACTTAGTACATTAGTTCTCAGTATCGTTGCAATTGAATTTGAAGAGATACAGGTTGATGTTGTGGAGACTTCCTTGCTTCCTCAATCCATCACCAATCCTTCCATCACCATTTCACCATGGCTCTGATACCATGTTGACAAAGTGTCCTCAAACACGTAATTTTATTAATAAGGAAAAATTGATTACAATCTCAAATTCATAATCTACTCCTTTAACCTCACTTGAAGAAGGAGTTTATTTATATATCTTAACTCTAAACTAAAAACTAGGAGAACAACCAATCACATGAGTATGATAGGTGTCCTTTACATAGAAGCTAGGTGTCCTTATCCTAACAAACTAGAATAAATTAATTTCTAAAAACATTTATAATAGAAAATACTTAGACTATAGAACTTTAGGATTATGAGGCTAACACATGGCACATAATCGCATGAAGCAACAAGTAGATCAAGGTCTCTCTGAATGTCAATTTGAAGAAGGGGATCAGGTGTTTCTTCGCCTGCAACCTTACAAGAAGAATTCCCTCAAGGTCGAGCATTTTCAGAAGATAACACCCAAATTTTATGGTCCTTATATAGTTCTCAAGCATGTGGGATAGGTGACCTATCAATTAGCTTTGCCCAATCATTCGAAGCTACATCCTGTTTTTCATGTTTCCTGCTTAAAGAAGGTGATCGGAACTAAGTGTCAAATTCAAACCAACCTTCCTAAGTTATCCGAAGAAGGATCCATTTGGCTACAACCACAAGTAGTTTTGGACCAGCGTGAGCGTCACCTGCATCAGAGAACCATCAAGGAAGTGTTAATCCAGTGGAAATATACAACTCCAATACATTCCACTTGGGAACCAGCTATCATTCTGCAACAATTTCCACATCTCAAGCCTTGAGGACAAGGTTGTTTTTAAGGGAGAGGACATGTTAGGGTCCTAACCCGCACATAGATAGAACAATATATTAGGATGTAATAAAGGTCAATATTAATAAGGCCTTGCAATAAAATAGAATAAGTCAAATGTAAGAAGACCTAATAGAAGCTTCCGCTTCTAGAAGGATCTTCCTCTAGATGCTTCTTTTGATAGACATATTTAGTATAAATAATATTTGAGGGTATGAGAACCCTAGTTTGGGGATTATTGTAATAGAGCTCTGCTCAACTGGAGGTTGCCCCCTCGAAGAGGCCCATGAACATTTCTCTCAGAATCAAAGTGTTATTTCTGTTGTTATTCTTATATCATTTCAGTGTTATTGTGGTGATTATTCTGGTTATATTGTTGTTATTCTGCCATTTCTAGCATTTTATTTCTGTTCTGTATACTTTTTATATCTGGTATATAACAAGTTTTTTGGAATATGTTATGGTAGTTATTGTCACCATTAAATATGGAACCTGTTTGCGTCTCATCTTATAGTTAGATAATCTCCTTGTCTTTGAGTCATACCAATTTTGTGTGTCGTTATATTTTTCATTCCAGACAAAGGGTGATCTTATTTCCATCACATTATGTTCTCGGTACTCATCGATTCAATGCTGCCAAGTCATTTTTCGTGCCTCATAATTTTTAATGGAAGTTTCACTTCAAACCATCTATAGAATTATCGATTTTTGTTTCCTGTGCCAATCCATACTCATTCGATCCACCATATCACATCACTTTCATGTGTTCGTTTCATTTCGATGATGGGGGATACATCATGGCCCTATTTTGATGAGTTTGTTCTTGTCGAATTCATCACATTATCCAGGAATTAGACTTAGAAACTAGTTAGTACCTTGGAATCAACATGCCTCAATGGAATTCCTCCTCACTTCCAACAATAGGTTTACATCATTGAACTCTGATCGGATGATTCCATGAATGTTCGACCTCATCTCATTTATTCACATTTGCTAGAATGTGCTAGGGTACCTTGGGAGTCGTTGTCATTGTTGGAGCCGCCTTTGTTTTTTAGCTCGTTTTTGAATTTCATATCTTAATGCTCGAAATCGAAAGATGGTTTTCGTATTTTCCTTCATTTGTTCCAAAATCTATGAAGTATCATCACACAAGCGGCGACGGTTATCATACTCTCAAGATGAGTTCTACTTTTCAGTCAAATGATTTTCCCCTTTTTTACCTCAGGATTTCGTATGTCGGATGTTATAAATCACATAGTTTACAGGTCCCGAAGAGAGAAACGGAAAAATCACTTTAAAGTTTTACCCAGGTCAGTAGCGAGAGTAGAACTTTTCTAAACTACGATTAAGCATCAACGGGGTTTCGCGTCTCGGCGTTTACTAACTCCAAAAGTCTTACTGTCGTAACCCCGATAGCCGAAACCACGAGATTCTTGTTTTAGTAACCCACGTTAATGATAAAGGTAAAAATCTTAGCCGCGATTAAGCTCTGTTGGGAATTCGCAACTCGACGTATTTTCCTTTAAAAGCTACACTGTCAAAGCCCCGAGTCGCGAAGTCGCGATAAAGATAGAAACGTAATTAATTAAACACTTAATTCGGTTTTATCCCCCATTTTAATTAAATCATATCATCGTGATCTCGTGATTTCGCAACTCGGCATACGAACTTCCTGGAAGCTATACCTTCGAAGCTCCGAGTCGCGAAGTTGCAATATAAATAATCACGTAATTAATTAAGCTCCTAATCATAATTATGTTTTTAACCAAAAATAATCATCGCAATCTCGGGTCTTAGAGGTTCAAAAGGTTAAAGTGAAAACTCCCGATGTAGTGAGTACCGAAAGATTAAGTAACGTTGATAAAACCTGATTAATTGAGCTAAGCCAGCATTTCTCGTGATTTGATGCATGCACAGTCTATGAGGCAGTCTTAATTTTTCCTTACACCAACTGACATTTCGAACTGCCAAAATTTATGGCATTAATTAGAAACAAAGCGAATCGATAAGTAAAGATTGGGTTTTTATTGCTAAATTTATATTTAAGCATGATTAGACCGTTCTGTTCCTGAAAAGTACTAAGTTTTAAATAGTTGAATATATAGAGCTGTTATTTGTTATCGCAAATTCATTTCTATATTACACAAAGCAAACTTTTCTCAGCGAACTAATTTCTGTATGTATACATATTTTTATTGCAGAAGAGCTAAAATAGGATCCCCCGCCATGGCCCCGTGAAAAGCATCTAAAGCCAACGTTGAGGTTTCGGGACAAGGTTCAAACAACGTCATTGATACTTCACATCGAAGTGTCGACTCTGTTAGGACCTGGTCGTTTGTTTTTGATGTTCTACAGTCCAAATTGGTAGATTATTCTGATGATTCCAATGACAATGAAAAAGACGACCTAACCACCAAATATAAGATCGTTGTCCAATCTAGAATGCATAAAGTAGTAGCTAGACCACAACTGCTCCCTTACTATGATATGGTCCGGTGGGCATTAGACCATGTGGACATACCAACCAGAACCATCATCAATGAACAGAAAGTCACTATTGGGACTTTCAGACCCAAACAACTGCAGGCTATGTACAAGTTGCCTACCGTGTCGAACCTTACATACGATGCTGAATTCTTGGAGAAATTCAAACAGAAGGAATGTGTGCAATATGGCAAGACTATATCCAGTTTAATCAGAGATTGGGTTTCACACCCTGTGAAGTTCAGGGTAGACAGTAATGGTATATATTCAATAGCTTCCTTGGAACCGCAATTCAAATATGTAGCTATGATGACCTGAAGACTATACGGGAGAGAGGACACCACACATTTTTTTCTTGAGTGGGTGCCTCTAATACATTCAGTTGCTGAAGGTTGTTCCTTCGACTGGGCTAAAATGTTGTCTGATAGCTTGACCAGTCGAGTTACAGAGTATCGGGCACAGAGGGAGAGCAGAAAGATTGCTTCATTCTTTATGTCCGCGTACATTATGGACGACCTATGTTTTCTAACTCCCTTTCCCTTAATGAGATGGAGTTGGACTCCATCAGAGGCCAAGCCCATCCACGTCTACCATTCAAAACTGTGGGAAAACAAAGCGATAGATTTTGTGTATGAAATTTTTAACTGGGTAATGGTACCGCTGCATGTCACTATTTTCGGCCACCCGCCACCTAGGATCTCGGACAGTATAGCAACAAATTTGAGCAATATAGCTAACTGGTATGTAGAAGCAGAATTCGCATATCTCAGGGTTTTCGGGGCTTCTGTTCCCTTGCATGCATTACCATTATTCATACCTGACAAGTTGGCTTGTCATGAGGTTTCTAGGCAAACCGTAATCGATTGCATAAGAAAGGAGCTTAAGGGATATTCAAAGAAGGTATGGCCAACTTTTCCAGTTCATTTAAATTCATATTCTTTGTTATATTTCGGGCATGCTAAAGTTAAGGCAGTATCCCTGGAAGACCTAAAATTGGTTCATATTGAATTCAAGAAGCACGATCCACAAAGGGTCATAAGTAATCACTTGGCCAATTACGGACTCAAAAGGTTTGAACATGAGAATTCACCCTCGGATGATATTTTCGGAGGTGCAAGATCTTATGCCGAGATTTTGGCTCGGATACAAGCCCTGGCACCCAAAGAGAGGGCCGATGTTCTAAAATTCCAAGAACATCGACGTAGTTGTCTTCCCGCAGTATTGCAGGGTGAGAATCCAAGTAAAGTAGAGGTGAAACAAAAAGAAGTCAAAGGCTCCAAAGATGCGACACCCAGCCAAGAAAAACAACAGGACGGGGAAGAGCAAACTAGGAGTCTGAAAACAGAGATAAAGACTCCCGAGCCGCCGAAAAAACAGACTCCAGTTACTACTCCAGGACAACCAACTAAGCAAATCGAAGATCCCATCGCCTCCATTACTCCCTTGCAGTCAACTCAGGGAAACATAGATGCAGGGTGGATTTTAAATGAAGAATTGAGACCTATAAGGATGGAAGAGCTCCCTCCAAATGAGTTCTTTTTTGATAAAAAGAGAAAGGCTGTGTTAAAAAGAGAATTCTATCAGGAAGGGGGATCAACAGCCAAGAAGTAAAAAGTGTTGACCGATGGGAAAGACAAGAAGAAAGACGAGTTTACTACAGAAATAGTCGGTACCTTAGGGGCATATGCTACAGCAAACCAATTTTCAGTCGGGGTTTTGAAAAATCAGTTGAAGCGAAAAAATCGCCTCATCAAAACCTTAGAAGCTAGACTAGCCACAGCAGAGGAGGTTGCCAAGGACCAGGCAAGCGCAGGAATAGAACAAGCAAAGATGGTCGATAAACAGGAGATAGAGTTGCTCAAAACTAAGCTCGAACAAGCAGAGCTGGTGGTTCAGAACGGTCAGATACAAGCGGGCCAGCAAAAAGACTTGATTGAACAACTACAGGCTAGAGTGGAAATTGTTGAAAGTAAAGTTATAAATATCAGGATGTTCTAGTCCCAGGCGATGGAGATTCGGAGCAGAGTTTCTGCAGCCCAACGAAGTTTACTCACCAAGGTAGAGGCAATTCGAGACAACTGCTTACTCGTTGATCAAGTATTGGAAAATTTATTTGTCAGAGAAAGAGAAGCTAGAGCAGCTCGGGTCGCATTTCAAGAGGCTATAATAGCTACAAACAATAGGGAATCAAGAAGTACTCCCAGATTTTCCATTTTGGAGCAGACCAGAGGAAATATTTTATTGAAAGAATGGGAGCACAATATATCAGAAGGTAAACTGCAAGCCAAGAGGGTAATGAAATCCTTTGAAGAGGCTTTTGGGTCTATAGATGGTAATCTGTTAGGTATTGATAGCGAAGGCAATGTTGAGACATTGAGTCAAATGAATATAATGAAAATCTCTCTTGATATAAATGAAAAAGAAGAAAGAGAGTCGGCCGAAATCTCACAAGTAACTATGGCAGACATAGTTCAAATAGATAAATGTATGATTAAACCAAGTGTGCAATTATGCGCTATTGACATCCTAGACCAACAGATGGAAGAAAGGTTACCGCAATTAGCCCGAGATCGTTACTCTTTTGAGGCCAACTGTCAAGTGGAACCGTCAAGGTTGATATCTCATCTAGTGGAAAGATGTGTCATTTGTACCGAGCATGCGAGAGGACAAGCTTCTGGTACCAAATAAAGATAGAGATGAAGAAATGGAACGATTGTTCTCCTTCTTATTGTAACTGAAAATCTTGTAACGATTGAGATTCCATCTTATGTAAAACTGTATAAATATACCATAGAAAGAAAGAAAAAAGGCTGGACCTTTTTGTGTCGATTGTAATAGAGGTTTTCTATTTTGAGAGTTAATATAAAGCAAATCCAAATATTCTCAATTTCGTCACGACTGTGTTATGAGTTTGTTTCCTTGTATCTCATATTTCATTTCATTTTATATTTGTATCCGATGAATACTTCGCTATAATTTAGTACAACCTCTACTATAGTGAATGAATTCTGGTTTTCTATATTGTTTATTGTTTTTCCTCTGTACCAGCTATCAACAAGTATAAGACCAGTCAACACTTTAGAATTCTATATATATATTATGCTTCATCGGGTTATTTCTTTACCTTTTTCTTCTTCTGTTTATAAGTGAGATTCTCCCTTGATAGGAGCCTTACACGATAGACATCTTAATGTTTTCTCCCACCTCATACATCTTTATTAAAATATAACTCAGTTACAGGAAAGGGCCTTTGGTTTGCACCCTATTTTCACTCCTGGAACTGTAAACTCTCTTTTATACGACCGAATTGAGACAACACCTAAGATTCCCCTGAGTTTTTCTTATCTCTCTGTTCCTCTATGATTGTTCCTGTAACAAGACAACCTAATATCGAACCCGGAATATCAGATCAAACACATATTGCCTTAAATATTTTTGATACTATTCTTAAAACAACCACTACCCGGGTTGAGCTCGAATGTTCATGGGCAACGATTGAACGGGATATAAACATATAGGAACAGTTGGAAGCTAGACAACGTCAACCCATAAATCATCCCTAGCTTCCCTTGCTGAAGGTTGACATTTTCTTCCTTTTTTTACCTATTACTCACTTTCATATGCCTAGACACTGTACTTCCAAGCCTTAAGTACAGACTCTGGAACAACATATTTTTGGTGCCGTTGCCGGGGACGGAAGCTACAAAATCTTTTTCCCTGGGAAAAAGACATCTATTTCGTTGAAAGTGCCACCCTTTGATGGTGAACAAAGAGTGCACACCTTTTAAATGCTTTCCAATATTTCACTTGGCGACTCCATGATTGATAAGCTGGCATTCGAACGAAGGAATACCAGGAAAAACCTGGATGGTAAACAGACCACACCCATTACCGATCCTGAGAATATTTTAAAGGCGAGAGGCTCTCTTAAGCCGACCCCTGCAATCTATCAACCTAAATACCCACACTTGAAGACCAAAAGTTCTTCTGAACCTTCAACTTCACGCATCCCTCTCTTTGACACTAAGGATCTCACATCAAACTACTCCGAAGTTAGAAGAGAAACCTGTTCGATAACCCCTGTAGAACAGAAAGGAAAAAGTCCTGTAGAAAATTTATCTACTGTCGATATATCGTCAACTCTTCAGTTAAATTTCATGACCTCACACAGTCTCGAAGAATATTTCACACATCCATCTTCCACACATGTTGGTTCCCCTGACTACATCTCTTGCAAGTCCGAAGAGCCAAGCCCTCGCATCCCTTACTAGTCATCCTCAGATTTTTCACCCCGCGAAGAAAGTATATATTCACTTTTAATCTTCCAAAACCCCCTTTACAAATTTCCACAAATAACGATGGCAGCCGCTGGAGGAGGAGGTGGAGGGGTTGTCGGAGGAGGAGGTGGAGGTGCTCCTGGGGGAGGAGTAGAGGCCAAGGGCCTACCCCCCTTCCCAGAGTGTTTGCGAAAGTGGCAGCAAGATACGCTCCCTTGGTATTGCCCGTTCCTCTACATGACCTTCCCGAAGATTATATAAAAAATTTGCCAAAATTCACTAGGGAAGGAGATCTGACCGCAGCCGAACACATAAATTTCTTTGATCAATTCGCTGACATCCTAGGTCTTGAACATGAAGACGTGTATTCAAGGCTTCTTGTCCAAACCTTCGAAGGTCAGGTCCGAACTTGGTTTCGGAGTCTACCTGCAGGATCTATCTTGTCATATGATGCCTTGGAAGATGCTTTCCTTAGACAATGGGGCGAAATAAAGGACCACCTATATTATTTAACCGACTTTGGGTCTTTAAGAAAAAAGAATTCAGAAACAGTTATGGAGTTTATTTAAATATTCAATAAGCTGTATAACAAAATCCCAGCCGAGGTTAAACCATCCCAACCCACAGCCAAAGTAACTTTCGCGGGGGCTTTCGAACCAGATTTTGCACTTCTTTTACAGGAAAGAAGGGGAGCTAGTCTAAACCAAATGCAAGATGACGATGTAGAAATTGAGTCAAATATGATGGCTTCTGGTAAGTTAAAAGCTAAAGTAGAAACAGGAAATCGAGAAACTAGACGCTTTAGAGAACAAGCAGGGCCATCAGGGTCTAATAGATACACAGATGACAAAGTAGACGATATGGCCAGGGTAATTAAGGAACTGTCTAATAAAATATCCAAAATGGAGCTAGAACAGGACAAAGCTGATTCTTTCACCAAAAAGGATTTCAAGAGGAATCCCAACCCCCCAAACCAACAAAGACAGATAAAAAACGAAGATCAAAAAATACAAACTCCCCTAAAGAACAAAATTTTTATAAGA
>JASDQU010170218.1:28102-40730 GCA_032191745.1 Picea mariana | reverse complement strand
TTATGCTTTGGTTAAATCCGTCAAATCCTTTAGAGTATACATTCTGAATTCCAAGATTATTTCTTATGTCCCATCAAACTCTGTGAAAGAAATACTTGTCCAACCTAACATAGATGGAAAGAGGAGCAAATGGATTGCCAAAATTTTGGAATTTGACCTTGAAATGAAACCCACAAAGTTGGTGAAAGGCCAAGGTTTATCTAGATTGTTGGTTGAATCAAATTGCAAAGCACTGGGGGTTAATTTCATGAACCTAAACGTAGAAAAGAAACAAGATAATATTTCTGTCAAAAGCTCCCATATCAGTCCCAACTTGGCATAATGCACTTGGTACAAAGACATCATTTATTTTATGCAAAAGTTGCAGCCTCCTGATGGTTTGAAGAAGAACAAGGTAAGGGATTTGAAGCTAAAGGCAATCAGATATTGTATCATTGATCACATATTGTATTGAAAAGATCCTCTAGGGGTTCTCTTGAGATGTCTAGATCCATAGGACGCTCAAAAGGCCATGACTGATTTTCATGACAACTTGTGTGGGGGTCATCACTTTTGGAGAACCACAGCTTATAAGATCCTCAGAGCCAGGGATGATTTTAGGGGCTAAATTTCGCTCATGGGCTAATTTTCCATGGTTTTTCCAAAAACAAGATTCGCTATTTTAAAAATGATTCGCCCAAATTCTATAGGATAAAATCATTTTACCTTAAAAATCGCCAAAATTTTATAAAAACTATATAAAATACTTAGAAATTTGAATATTTTCACAAAAATATCGCCAAACATTTATAGTTGACATACGAAGGATTAGTAAGATTCGCCAAGGTTTCTACATTTTAAAATAAATTTCCATCCTTAAAATCATCCCTACTCAGAGCTGGGTATTTTTGGCCTAGCCTTTTTTTTGATGTTTGTGAAAATATTAGAGCTTATGACAAATGTGATAAGTTTTTAGGAAAGCAGAAGCTAAAATATTTTCCTTCGAAGCCTGTGGTGGTTTCTGGACCCTTTCAGCAGTGGGGATTTGACTTCATTGAGAAAATTCATCCAATATCAAGTAGTCAACACTGGTGGATCTTCATTTCAACTGACTAGTTCACCAAGTGGATAGAAGCCATTCCTACAAGGAGTGAATCCCACAAGGTAATCATTAGTTTTCTTGAGGATATCAAGTCAAGATTTGGTTGTCCAAGCAACATTGTTACTAACAATGTTTCTTCTTTCAAAGTTGAACCATCAGTTAAGTTTTGTGAGAATTATGGGATTTCACTAGCCCATTCTACTCCTTATTACCCCCAAGGAAATGGTTTAGCAGAGTCTTCTAACAAGAGACCTGTAAAGATCATCAAGAAGTTACCGGAGGGAAACAAGAAAGCATGGGACTCAAAGCTGAAATTTGCCTTATGGGATGATAGAGTCACTACAAAGAGATCACTTGGTATTTCCCCCTTTCAGCTTGTATATGGGATTGAAGCTATTTATCCCACTCAACTTGCCTTGCCTGTGGAGAATTTCCTTCAGGATCAACAAGGAGAACCTGATGATATGGTCAGGAGGATACAACAACTAGTAGAAGTACAATAGACTAGGGAGAAGCTCCTTGATAAAGCACAGAACCATCAGCATAAGATCAAGAAAGCCTTTGACAAGAAGGTAAGAAAAGAAGATTTCTAGCTGGGATATCTAGTGCTCAAGTGGGATGCACCCAAGAAATACAAAGGCAAACATGGTAAATTTGAAGCGTTGTGGATTGGTCCTTTCAAGATTTCTAAGGTGTTTCAAAATAATACTTATAAATTGTAGAACTTGGAGTATTATGAAGTTTTTGGTGGCCATGTTAATGGGCACTTTCTGAAGAAGTATTTTGCTTGAGCCATGAGTGGTTTTCCCATCCATTGTAAATATCACTTTTTTTTTCTTTCTTCTTGAAAAAATGACCCCATAGCCTGAGGATAAGACACTGAAGCTGCTCATTCTTGGTAGCTCACAAGGAGCATGCCATCTGTTGTGGATCCAATGTTATCACATGAAGTTTTTATGGGTCAATTTCATCCTTAGGTTTTTAATTTTTTATCCTTAGTCTTGTTTAAGATTTACCTTTGATTTTCTCCTTATGGTTTTCTTAGGTTTTAGCACAAAATAAATGTAAGGTTGAATGTTGCCCCATACTTTTGGTTTATATCCTTAGTTCATCCCTTTGGTTTATACATTCATCTCATCACATGATTAGACACCCATCACTATCACACTTATGCCACCACTATCCCGACAGGTCACTACCTCCACTATGCGCTTAAACCCCTACACTCTATCCCTCTACCCATTAGAAGGTCAAATCAAGTCAGTTTAGTACATTTCCATCTCATCAGGATTTTTTGTAGCGCATCTTCAGTACATCCTCCCTCATTACCATATTGCATTTATGAGGCTTGTGTCAGCCGATCTCATTGATTTCAGCATCCATGTTTTAAAGGAAATAAGTTGATATTTGTTCTTTAAGGATGTCTAACTGTTTTCTCAAGATTTGAATTTTTTCTCCTAGTTCGGTGCTATAGAAACACATGAGTTCAAGCAGGCGTTGCGGAAACTAATACAGACTAGCTGACAGAGGGGAATTGGAGGTTAGAGAGGTTGTATGTGGTTTCATGTTATCTGAAGTATATCTACAGTCAAGCCATGGTGTCCAAGTACTCGTTGAGTTTTCTGAGATCTGTTGAAGATCAATTTAAGGTTGTGCTCAATTTTCGTAGCACTTGGCGCTGCAAATTATGGATCCTTTTACCAACTGGCCCCTTTACCTTTGCTATCACTAAATTATTATCATATCTGTAGTATTTTTAGCCTCTTCTACTACCATTTATCCAAGCTTGTTTTCATATACATTGTACCTATATTACTCTTGGCCCTTGTTGTTATATTGTCAAATTTGCTACGAATTGTGCTATGGATCCCCTGCTCCAACGCTACGAGCATGTGCATAAAAATCAACATTGTTCTCCTCTTATTGCATGGCCTGTATCAATTGAATTCCTTTTGATTGTCATTTTTATTCCATGTCTAAAATATGTCTATGCTAAAAGTTTAAAGATCCTTGTTTATTTAAATGGTAATGACCTTGCAAATGGTGGTGGAATGTTAGCTTAAAAACCTTGACAGTTGTTGCTTCCTTGCATATCCTTTTTCTGAAGGGTTTTATTCCCTCTTAGCCATTAGTTTCCCTTCCATAAGTTCAAAAATCAAATAGACAGGAAAACACTGAAGCCTTACATTGAAGCCATCTTTGAAGAAGACCATCATTCAAACCCTTAGACCTATGTCCTTGTTTGGCCTCTCATATCTCTCAAATTATTGTAGTGTTTTTCTTCCTGTTTATAGAAAATGGATACACCCCAACANTATGCATTTTTTTTATGTAGAACCTCTCATCAGAGAGGTCTTCTAGAGGGTTGGATGTTTAAATTTTTGTCAAAATATGCAGAGGGGACACCCTGAGGTAGCCAAAGAGTTTTCCTTAAATTTGGATGGAGCTAAAACCAAGGTGGGAACCCTTGAAATAGAGGTATCTGAAGCCACCATTGCAGCAACCACTGAGATACCCAACACTGGTGAAAGATGGCTTAAATCCATGACTCTTAATGCAGCCTTATCTAAATAGTTTCTCAAACCAGAACATTAGGGAGATAACCTATCTAAGGGAGTGCCTAGGAGCCAATTGGTCGAGGGATTTGACAAGATGTTGAAGGTGATCCAAAGATATTCTACCGGTGAGGGCAGATTCAATATGATTTACCAATATCACATTAAAATTTTGTTGCATTTCACAGGCAAGGATCTAATGAACATCCCTTTCTATTTGTTTAGGAATATTGGGAAAATGGTTGATAGGGTCCAAGCCAAGTCCAAGGCTGTGGACACAAGTTTTTTCCACTCAGGGTTGATTAGGATGTTGGTGATGGAGGAGTTGAAAAAAATAAACACATCTTGGGAGAAATTCATTGCCTTTGCACATTTACAACTAAATGTATCACTTTCTCCTCAATCTAAGTTGGAGAGCCCTTTGCAAGATGACAGTGTTTTTCACAGAGAAACAAGTAAAAAGAGAAAGGGAAAACATATTTCCAAAGATGATGAGGCTCCTAAGGAAATACATGAAGAAGGAGGAGGAGCTCATCACTCTCCACAGAGGTAATTTTCACCTCAACCTACTCCAGAACCAAAAGAAATTCCCTCAGCTAAAACCAAAGACACGAAAGGGAGAAAGTTACTCTTCCCCTCACCTACTGCTACAATTGAGACTAGAGATAGGAGTCCCTTCACTAGGTCATCATCCAAGAAGGAAAATGTTGAACAAGAGGTCGTAGCAGAAGCTCCTGTCAAGAGGAAGGATAAGGGTAAAATTGAGAATGTTGAGAAACATAGACATAACTACTCCCCCTAAGAACCCTACCTTCAAAATATTGATCAGACGACTCAGAGATGCTAGAAAGGAGGTTTCTCTCCTGAATGAAGAAGGGTCGTCTGAAAGGAAAAAGTTGAAGGAACTTATGGATATGTACAAGGAAAACATTGATCTGGCCAGGTTTATAGCAAAGAGATTTTTTCCCCTTCATAGGAAGCTTAAAAATCTATATACGCAGAACAGAGACTTACAATCCCAGACCATAAATTTCAAGCTGGTGTTACATCCCTTCAAAGATAAGTTATCTCAAAGAAATATTAATGTGCTAGCTCAAGCTGCAACTAGGAGAAATACCAAACTAAGGAGATGAGATGGAATGGCTAAAATACCCTCAATTTTGATGATGATTATCTTTGAATTTTGAAGTTTTGTGGGAAGTATTATGTTTACACCCTATTTGGAGGCTTCTACAAGCTTATATACCTTTGGCTAAGGTTTTTGAGAATTTTTGGCTCAAACTGCACAACACAGATAGCTACAGGACATTTTGTAGCACCTAGCGCTATGAAATTATCTACACAGATAAAAGTTGCAGTTCGCTATAGAATGCATTGTGAAAATGAACTTCATACACAAAATTTGCATAGTTTTTGTGAACTAACCTAGACAGTCAGAAAATGAAATTCTCTATAGAATCTGCTGCAGAATATTCTACAAAGGTGGGCGCTACAGAATATTCTACAAAGGCAGGCGCTACATAATCTACTATGGAATTCACTACAAAACTCGCTATGAACTGGTTGATACAATCACCACTTCAGGTTTCGTTGCAAATTCCAGTTTTGATGGGTTTTGAGGGAATAAACAATCTCCAGGTGGAAAATGGATCTTAGCACAGATGCTTGGAGGTCATTTGAAGCTAGTGGACACATGGCAATGAAGGATATGTGATCAAGGGACACATCACTCAGTAAATATTATGGTGTTAGGGTTGTTGCTAACATTTTCCCTATTTTTAGCAGTTTGTTTATTCCACTTGTATAGATATAAGATTTCCAGTTTTAAGTGGAAGAATCCTATGTTAGAGGATCCAGCTCGAATGGGATGTTGTCACTCATTATTTAGACTATAAATGAAGCATTAGAAGTACATTTTGAGGTTCTAATGGTTGAGCATAGACTCCCTGATGTAATTCTTTGATGTAACAAAACTAGATTGTGGTTTTAATGTATGAGATCTTATACATTTTGCCTAATATAAGTCAGCTTCATTTTCCATTATATTGCTTCTTTATTACTATGATTTTCTCATTATTGAAAGATTCAATTGAGATATTATAGTTGTGTTACAATGTATGCTTGATTGTGATGTTGTTGTAATTGTTATCAGTGTTTTAAAGTTTAGATCAAGAAGTTCTTGTGTCTAAGATTTTTCTTCATTTGTCTACTAGTAAGTCTGATGCTAGTAGTAGACTTATTCATCCTTCTCATTAATTCTTCCATCTACTCACATTTATATTTAAATCATTGACTAAAGTTAGCCAAGACCTCACTTGCTTATGCATTCTTGCCTAGATATTTATGTGTTTGAACATTGTTATGTTGAGTTTTGTCCATTTGACACTCTATCATAAAATTACCATTACAAACATATTTGATGGGTATTGGGATCATCCTCTATTAGTCTGAGGGTGACTCTCAATGGTAACACCTTCTTACTGCTACATTTGTCTTTTGATATTCTGTGTGTCCAACATACAACACATTATGCATTTCCTTCAGAACTGTGTTTTTCAACTCACTAGAATTCGGCACATACACCTTTCCCTTGTACATGAGAATCCCATCTTCCTTTAGCTCATAACAATTAAATTTCTTCTGAAAATTTTCTTGTTGTAATGTTTCTTTTATTTTCACATATTATTGATCTAAATTTGTTGATGCAATAATTTGATCTTTTAAATATGTCATGTACATGTTGATAGTTTACACATGAAATTCATGAGATCTCCTACTGAGTGCATCAACCACTTGATTTTATTTTCCTTTTAGACGCTTAATTTTGAAGTCATATTCACTTAGAAATTCCATCCATCAAGTTTGTCTAGCATTTAGTGTTGGTTGTCCAAACAAATGTTTCAGAACAAAAAGGTCTATTCTTAGCTAGAATTTATTAACCATAAGGTAATTCCTCCACATTTTCAATGCATGTACAATCATTGCTAACTCCAAGTCATGTGTAGCATAATTCCTCTCATGTTATTTTAATTTTCTAGACTCATGGAATACCACATGGTCCCTTTGAATGAGAACTCCATTGAGTCCTTCCTTGCAGGCATCGGTGCACACAAAAAAATCTTCATTTGGATTTGCAATCTTCAATATTGGTGCACTTGTCAATACTACCTTCAGTTGTTGAAAACTCTCTTCATGCTTGAAAGTCCATTCAAATTTCACTCCCTTCTTTTGAAAGGAAGTGATTGGACTTGCAATCCTTGAGAACCCTTTTATGAATCTTCGGTAATAACTGGAAAGACCCATGAATGATCTTACCTCTGTCACATTATTTGGTTCTATCCATCCTCTAATGGTATCTATCTTCTCAGGATCAAATTCTATCCTTGTTGTGGATATTATATCCCCCAAGTAGTGAATCTTCTTTTGATAAAAGATGCACTTACTTAGATTAGCATACGATCTATGCTCTCTTAAAACTTGCAACACCATTCTTAAATGTTTCTCATGTTCCTCTTTTGATTTAGAATATATGAGTATATCATCTAAGAACACAATCACAAACTTGTTTAGGTACTCCCTGATCACTCCATTCATCAAGCACATAAAAATTGTTGGGGCATTTGATAGCCCAAATGGCACTACCATGAATTCATAATGACCATATCTTGTTTTGAATATTGTATTGTTGACATCTTCCTCCTTTATCCTTACTTGATGATAGCATGATCTCATTTCAATCTTTGAAAATATTCTCACACCTTTCAACTAATAAAACAAATCATCAATTAATGGAAAAGGGTAATTGTTCTTTATGGTAACCTTATTAAGTTTCTCGAAATCAAAACATAGCCTTAAGGTTCCATCCTTCTTCTTCACAAAAATAATTGATGCTCCCCAAGGAAACACACTTCAGCGTATATACACCTTCTTCCAAAGTTCTTCAAGATGCATATGCAACTATTTTATTATTTGTGTGCCCATTCTATAAGGTGTCTTAGACATTGTGCAGCTCCTGGAACCAAATTAATAGAGAAATCAATGTTTCTCTTTGGTGGAAATCCTATAATTTCACTAAAAACATCTTCAAAATCCCTCAAGATTGGATGGTCTTCAATATTTGGCCACTTTGTCTTTGGCTTCCTCCTCCATATGGGTTGCAAACATCTGACATCCTTTCCTAAAACTCTTCTTCAATTGCATAGTTGAAATGTCTCTAACAACTCTTTCTCTTGGAATGCCTTGAATCTTTCCTTGCTTCCCTTCCTCATCAATACATGTGATTGTCTTGTTGTAACAGTCTAATACAACATGATGTTTTTCCAACTAATCCATGCCAATCAGACAATCATATGAATCCATTGGTATGTTGTTTACATCCACCTTTGTATTGAGTCCATTCATGTCTATTGGAAAATCTTTAACCAACTCATTAATTTTCCTCTTAGCCCCCATGGCTAACTAAACTAACCAATATTTATTATTCTTACTTCTTTGCAAGTGAAATATTTCAACAATGTTAGCATTTATGTAACTATGGCTTGCTCTAGAATCAATTAAAATTTCTATGGGATAATTATTGATCTTACCTTCCACTTCAATCATGAGAGATTGATATTTAGCTTTGCTTGTTATCCAAGGCTGCATAAATCCTCAAAATTTTTCTTCCCTTGTCTTCCAATGTTTCAACCTATCAAATGTTGTAAAAAATCCTCATTCTTTCTCCTTTGTGAGGGCAATCCCTATATAGATGATTTCCCTCACATCCCCAAAATTGCCTCAGTTGTTTCCTTGGCCTTTTTCCAAATGAATCTGCAGTCTTGTGTTCATTTTGGGTGACTTGACCTTGTTGATTTGCTTTGGAATTATTCCTAAAAAAGGGTGACTTAAAACCCTTCTGCATTTGATCCTTTTTACCCTTCATCTTGTCTTTCCAAGTTTTTTGGAAAATTGATCTTCCTTTGCTCTACTCATATAGATGCCTTTCTCTCCTTATGGTTTCCTCCAAGGCTTTGGATTTATCATATTGAATCTTATCACTGTAGAAAGAGGGTAGTTCACTCATAAACTTTTATATTTTGACCTTATCATCCTTGATGAAGTCAACATACTTTAACAATTCAAAGAATCGCTTCTCACATTCCTCCATTTTCATGGTTCCCAACTTGAGTTCAAATAAATCTTTCATATTTCTTTCATAGTAATGCTCAAACAAATATTTCTCTTGGAAATATCTCTTGAACTGCCTCCATGGGATTCTTTTCTCATCAAGGTTCTTGGTTTTCTTAAGTTGATCCCACCACATGGTTTCCTTCCCTTGCAAGTGGTAGGTGGAAATTCTAGCTTCTACCTAAGATGGGTAATCATGTAGCTGGAAATATTTCTTCATTTCCAGCATCCATGCCTCTACATCTTCTCCTTTCTTGTGCTCACCATTTAAAGTTTGTGGCTTAATCTTCCTAAGTTCACCCTGCAAGATGTCTTCCTCATGGCTTCTCCTCTACCTCCAAACATAAGACACACTTGGGATGCTCCCTAGACCTAAACTTGTATGAGTTCTTCTTGTGGAATGCCTTGGAGAATGATGGTGTCTACTCATGCTTATTGACTTCCTATCATTCCCATGATCATCTCTTTTGCTATGGGATATTGATGTTGATACTTATCTAGCACTAGTTTCTTGCTTGGTGCTAGAGTCCTTGTTAACTTGCTTCTATATCGTATTTAGGCTTTTAAGTATCTCTTATTGAACCTTCATGATATTTTGATTATCATTCCTATAGCTCTGCACTTCTTTTTGCAGACTTCTCATAGCTACAGGCTCATGCCTATCTCTTATCCCATTAGACTCGGTCTCAACATTACCCATGTTGGTATGCATACCTCTAATTTCTTTTTCATGTATATAAAACCCTTGATCATCCTCCATGTCTCTAGTTCTCATGTAGGAACTAAATTTTGTTTTTCTATATCTCTAATTCTGCAAGAATGTGCATGCAATAATTTGTTGCTAGAATTAAGCATATTGCAAAATATTTATCAATTAGATTGCATATCATTATTTGTTTTAAATTATGAATAATATTATGCATTAATCCCAAGTAGTGTCCCTTAAATTCATTCATTTTCGAAACAACTTTCCAACGACTATCCTCATGCCTCAATCTAATTTTCAAGTAAAAAGTTACAACAATTACAAATTGCAATTTTCACTCTTTTGTTGCTACAGAATTCACTTTTATCACTTTTGAAGAAAATATAATTCTGAAATAAAAATTATGGGTCAAAAAATATTTTCTACTCCTCAATACCTTTCCAAAGACTATTCGTTTTCTCCAATCCGAGCTCCAAGATGAAATTTATGGTGGAAAAACATTGAAGGAATATTCATTAGCATGTGCAACATAGTAGAAACGCTCAACAATTGTCTGATCATTTCTTGATTAGATCTCCATCGTTGATCTGTATTAATGGATTCATTGTGTATATAAGTCATATCTCTTCTCCATTTCGGACTTTTGCATTCTCCAATTTTCACCCTTTAGTTTCATCGCACTCACTTTGCACTTATACTTAGATTATTTTCCATTATTTTCTCCACGGGTCTATCTTACATAATGAGTCATCATATCCCTCACTCTTTGGTTGTCTGATCTGTGACACATGGTGACCTCCTTGTTGGGTATGTGTTATATTCTTTGCATGTGTGTGTGTGGGCATGTCAGATATGACAACTGTGTCTGATGATCCCTCATACTAGTGCCCTGTTTGTGTCGTGTGCGTCGGGTGCTTTCCTAGGGAGGTCCCAGGGGGGGCAGGTATTCCCCCCTTGGTTACGCGCGGTGTTGAGGGTAGCACCCCGGATTTTTTTTTTCGGGCAGATTTTTCTATTTTTAGCGGTTTACTAAAAATATTCCCAGTTTTAGGGATTAGGGTTTTGGTATCTACAGAATACCTAAAAACATTGTATATATTGTATAGTGAATGGTGAAATTTGATATAATGAATATAAGAAAGGTTTTCCCGGTTGAGGGTTTCCGGTATAAAATCTCTGTGTGCTTTGTGTATGAGCCATTGATTAAATTTTGTTTTGCTTAAGAATCTATATGCATTGCTTTACTTCACAGGTTTAAAAATTACATGTGGTATCAGAGCTCGTTTTTGGCTTCAGAGGGACACCTTTGTTGTTGAGGGTTTGGCTCGGTCTTGATAGATCAATTTTATCTTGGGTCTGTGATAAACCTGGGTTTAGTGGGAGCTTTTGCAATGGAGAATCGAGTATAGAAAGAGGAATGGTGAGCTCATCTAGAATTGATATAGAGAAGTTCAACGATAAAAACTTTGAGCTATGGAAGCTCAATATGGAGGACCTTCTTGTAGACAAAGAACAATGGATTGTTGTGGATCATGGTACACAACCTACTGGTACATCATCTACTAGCACACAGGCTACTGGTACACAACCTACTAGTACACAAACTACTAGTACACCGGCTACTGGTATGTCGAAGGAAGATTGGGAGAAGTTGGACAGAATAGAAAGGAGTACTATTCGACTCTGCCTAGCAGATTCAATTTTGTTGAATGTCTCAGGAGAATCTACAGCCAAGGAACTATGGGATAAGTTGGGGAATTTGTATCAATCAAAGTCCCTGGTAAACAAGTTGTTTCTTCGAAAGAAGTTGTGTCATCTTAGGATGGAAGATGGAGATTCTGTGACAGAACATCTAAATGCCTTTAATACTCTGGTAAGTCAACTTGGCTCTATTAATATTACGATTGCAGAAGAAGATAAGTGTATTACTTTGTTATGTTCTTTTCCAGACTCTTGGGATAATGTGGTTGTCGCAATTGGTAGTACCACTCAATCTACATTGAAGTATGAGGATGTAGTTTCATCCTTGTTGTCTGAAGAGATGAGGCGGAAAAGCATGGATAGTCATAGCACAGATGCTCTATTTGTAAGAGGTTGTACCTAAGACAGGAACCCTGGTAAGCCTCTGGGGTAGAAATCTAAATCTACATGTAGATATAAGTCTCTAGGAAAATCTTTGAGGAAATGATGGAAGTGTGGTAAAACATGGCATTATAAGAAAGATTGCAAGTCTAAAAAGGCTAAAAAACCAAAGGGATCTTATAGTACCTCTTCCACAGAGGAAAAAACCTCCACTGAAGAAGGATGTGATGTTTACTTGGCATCTACAAGTACACATGTAGACCGTGATGTATGGTTTATCGACTCAGGTGCATCATACCATATGAATCCTCACAGGGAGTGGTTCTCTGAATATGAAAAATATGATGGTGGTGATGTATTCTTAGGAGATGACTCGACAACAAAAATCTTGGGATGTGGAAGGGTTAAGTTGCTTCTAAAATATGGAAGGATTAGAACACTTCCTAGGGTTCTGCACATTCCAAAACTAGCCAGGAGCCTAATATATGTAAGCAAGATGGATGATGCAGGAGTGGATACTATATTTGGAAAGAACAATTACAAGATGGTACGAGGGGAAATGGTGTTGATGAGGGGAGTTCGGTGTGGAAATTTGTACAAGTTGTTGGGAAGCACTGATACTAATGGGTGTAATAGTTATGTTCTCCTTGAGAAGACAAATAAAGAAAATAAGACCAATATCATCCCTAAAAAGAAGACCATGTTGTGGCATCAAAGACTAGGGCATATTCGAGAAAGGGGCCTTCGAACACTACACTGTAAAGGCATGGTTGAAGGTATGTCTAATTGCACTCTGGATTTTGATTTCTGTGAACATTGCATATATGGTAAACAAAATCGAGTAAGATTCCCATCTGGTGCTAGAAGAGCAAATGGGATCTTAGAGTTGATACACAGTGATGTGTTTGGACTTGTTCATGTTCCATCCCTAGGTAAATTTGTGTATTATGTTTCATTCATAGATGATTATTCAAGGAACACGTGGATTTATTTTCTTAAAAATAAATCTAAGGTATTTGATAAATTCAAAGAGTTTAA
>JASDQU010170218.1:6784-27496 GCA_032191745.1 Picea mariana | reverse complement strand
ACTTAAAGATGAATGCTAATATAAAATTATTTTACTTAAGGTGGATGTTAAAATATTTTTTAAATGCCACATGTCAACTTTCAATTGAAATATATATATATATATATATATATATATATATATATATAAAGACAATGTTAAAATAGGTGGACATAGAAATATTTTATTTATGAGCGATGTTGAAATTATTTTTTTCTTATTAATATTTTTGTAAATGCCACATGTCAACTCCATGATATTAATCATTGAAGGAATTATGCATCTCTCTCATTTTGGGAAGTAGAAAGAACCTATTAATAAAATATGATTTTTTTTTCTTTCAATTACTCTATCTCTCTCTATATATACAAAGTTGATATAGAATTATTTTACTTAGGATGGATATTGAAATATTTTATTTATGGTCGACATTGAATTTTTTTTTTTAAATGCCATGTGTAAACTCCATGTTGAACATGGAAGAAATTACACATCTCCCTCATACTGGACGGAATTACACATCCCCCTCATACTGGGTTGTAGAAAGCACATTTTGACATAACAAACAATAAACATGACAAAAATATATTTCAAAACCACATCTTATGATTGTACTATTTAATGTGTTTTCAATATGTTGGTTGTAAATGGTTGTTAAATTTTCATATCCACCATATTTATAAAATGAAGGAAAAAAAAAAACATAATTGGCCATTATAGATACCCAAAATAAAACGACACATCCACAATATAAATGTTGAAACAAAGCATTTACAAATCAGTCTTCATTGCCATCACCCTGATTATCTTTCTCACTTGGAATTGTAACATTGTTGTTCTTAAAAAGATGTTTATATCTCGGATCATGTCTAAGTACAAACCACCAATCCCCATCCAACACATATGGGTAAAAGCACACTTGGTTGCAATGTTTTTGGAAAACATATGGCTCCTTAGTTTCAACCCACATATTTTTAGAGTTAATACATATTATCCCACTATCATGATCTTCCTTTATATTTCTCTGGTTGAAGGTATCCCACCACTTGCAACAAAAAATAACACATTGAAGTGATGAGAAGTCCACTTGCATGATCTCGTGTATCTTTCTAGTGTAACCTAACTTCCCCTCTATTAGGTTTTGATCACGGTGTCTAGCACAAATTTATTGGTCAAACTCAACCTCCACTCCACAATCTTGTGTCATGTGTCCATCACTAGCATACTCAATGTGAAAATGATATCCATATGCCCACATAGATGGTAACAAATGCACCTATAAAAATGTAAACAAAGGATGTTGTAATATGTCTAATAATTGAAGCATTATTAAAAACATAATACATGTTAAAATTCAAATGTGAAATATTATAAATAGAATGTGGTACTTATAGAGGCTATTACAGAGTTGTTGCACCTGATCCCTATGTTTAGTGCATCCAGATCTTCTTTGCATGGGTTATGATCGTACACTACATATTTCTCTTGTATCTGGTCATCCACCCAACTGTTGGGACATATTTTTGGTATATTTTCTTTTAAATGATCGGGATAATGCATGCTTCTACCATTCAATCATCTAAATGATTTCTTGTCATTGTCCTATTTCCTTATTTTATCTTCATACAATGCGGCCCATTGATGACTTACTAGGTCAATACCTATAGTATGATAGCCTTCTCAATGATATGATACCCATTAAACCCTCAATGGGGTGTCCAAGGATCTCCACAAAAATACTCTGTCAATCTAATTAAATTCTATTGCAGCTTCAAGCTCAAGTTGCCTTCGATTTCCTTACACAGACCCAAATTCTCTTTTTCAACAGAGCTATTCTATAGCTCTCAGATTTGACAAATGATATTGTTCCTTTGAGAAGCTCATAGTAAATTCTCCTTTTTTTTTCCTGCAGGTTCTCTAACTTCATATACATTCACTAATCTCTGCTCTAACTACAGTTGTATCCTTTTCTTCACACAATCCTGGTGTTGTGACCAATAATTTCATACCCGAGCGCTTAAGTCCAATCTCATTTCTCGTTGGCTTCAAATATCTTGTTGTCCATATGATAAAGCACTATGACCTCAACTTAATCTCTTAAGCACTTTTTTGTATGGCTCTAGAATTCCTTTGTAAGTCGAATGCTGTTCTTAATAGTGCTTATCTTCCATGCAACCTGACACCATAACTATGTGCAAAGATCTATCTGCTAGCTCCCTTAACTTCAGTGATCAATCCCTTATCTCGTCACATGACCTAGAGCCATGACCAGGTGCCAAGGCACCATCAGACTGCCTCTGGTCAGAGTATCTCAAAATATTCTAAACTAAGCACTCCAAAACTAGGACTCTGATGAACTAGGACTCTTCTTCAATTCTACACCATCGATCTCTTCCAAGGTTCAATATCCAATGTTTGTTGTTGTCACTACTTCTTAGAATTATGTTGTTGATCTCCCCATTCCATATAATCTTAACAGTTGATCGGATAATATTTCTTTTCTTATCGAAATACCATCCTCAGACTTGATCTAGTTAAGTTACTCCAATGTTTAGACTCTGGATACTTCCCCTATAGCTGATTGTCCTGTGACACTTTTGAACCGTTGATCTGATCATTGAAGGTAAATCCTCACCATGGGTTTGGGTAGAATTGTTTAGGTCTATCAGATTCTTTCTATTGTAGTTCAATCTTACTACCATGTGTCTCGACGTGAACCAATGATCTATTCAACCCTAAATAGATCTTGTTTGTCAATCAGAATATCTCCCTCAGAGTATTCCTCCAACTATGTACTCTGATGATTCTATTCCAAAAACCAATAGCATGTTTCCATGTGTCACTTTCATATCCATTGATCTGGTTATTATGAATGAATTTGTGTTATTGGTTGGAGTTACACTTCACCTTCTTTCAGACCCTTAGATGGTCATTCTAATCATCACCACGTGGGTCCTTGATAACCATTAATTCATCTTCTGCTCCGATCAATATGTATTGGTAGTCATATTTCTTCATTAGAGTATTCTTCATTGTTGTATCCTTTCAAGTCTGAATACGCTTCTCCAAAATCTTTCCACCTTCATTTCATACTCTGAACTGAGGATGCTTCTAGTCATTGATCCTTCCAGTGATCAATGGTGACGATTAGATATTCTCTTCTCTGTGATTCTAATCCTGGTCATCCAAGATTAAACTAACGGATGAAGTCTCGGTCTGATGAAATAAATGCTCACGATTAATTATTTTCCTTGATTGGGCGGCTCCTTTTCCTCAACGCCTGTAAAAGGATTTCAACTATTTTATTTGACTCACCTATTCACAAAGTTGGATTCTAACTCTGTTCCTCCTTGATCTCACTGTGATTCACTCTTATCTATTACTTGACCCAATTTATTTCCTCTATGCAAATATTTACTCCCACGATTCAATCCTAACTTGCACAACCATTGGTTAGCGGATAGCTAATACGATGTTCAATGATACATAGAGATTCTATATGGATTATATTGCATCATCCAACAATACACAGGAACAAAATAATTCAAAGATTCTATTAATGAATCAATAAACTATTTACAAAAGGCCCTTCTGTCTTTCGGCCTGATCTACAATCAATTGGCCTCTCCTAAGCCTTTGGCCACACTTAGCCTCTTACCCACAATATTTATCTCTCCTCTTTTTGTCTAACATGTACCTACCTACTCTATCGCCCATAGGCTAACAATATTAAACATGGAAGAACAATATTCCTAATCTATTCAGATCCACAAAATCCTCAACCACTCCTAAAATATCTTCTTATCCCTAGGTTCTAGATCTCCATTCCTTCAAGATCTACTAAACTAAGTAGATTTGAATACAATTAATCTCAACTCAACAAACCCCTATCTTATACAAGACTTTTATAACTCAATGAAACATATGATTTACATTAATTGAAGATTATGGAACCCACTCCCTTAGTAAAATCAAAGACACCCTAGGTCTAATCAAACAAGGTTGAATTAGGATGAAAAATGTTCCTACATCAGACTCCCAGGGTAAAAACTTTCATGATCTCTCAATCATGTGTATTTTCTAAAGTCCTCCTAGATCCAAAATCTAATGTTGTTTCTCACTTGCTTTGTTTCTTTGTTATTGTCTTGTTGTTTTCTGCAACCTTCTAGGATCCCATGCTTTACTTTTTTATTGTGCAACATTTTTGCAACATTTTTGCAACATTTTTTATTTCTTTAGTAAGTTGTATTGGCATGTTGTTATTCTTCTTCTTCCTATAGTATTTCCACTTGGAAACCTTCATCAAATGCTTCCATAACTACTCAATGTCCAATATTTTCCTATGTTGGTACAGTCCATTGTTGCAATTTGTTTGCTACAAATTTTCATAGAAAATTTGTATGGCTACTACCATATCTTGGTCTCCACATATCTCTCGGTCCTCAAATTCTTGAGAACACTTCTCACTAAATAAAAACTTATGAAAAAAATATTTCATATCCTTAAGTTGCATGCTCAGTCTACATGATTTTTCAATCAAATTCTATTCTTGGAATTTATTAAAATGACAAATTTGTTGCAAACATTTTATACCTTTTTGTGAGGATTCCTTCATGATCATGTACCAATTATCCTTAGCACTACCATCATCCTTCACTATCACTTCTCCTCTGGAAGCCTCCATATGTACATGATTGTAGCCTTGCATATCCCTTTCCAAGATTATGTGTACCTCATCATCAGAAATATCTTGAAGATAATGCATTGTCCTATGTACACCTGCATCCTCCAAATATGAATAACTTCTTCTTTCCCAACTTTCAAGAGACAATGTTGTCCCTTCTCCTAATATGACAGAATCTTGAATATGTCTTTCTCTTATGCCTTCATGAGGCAATTCTTCCTTTAGGATAGCTTCAAGTGGTTTCCTATCTCCATGACCAGCATAACATGTACAACTTGCAATCACACAAAATTCATTAGTTTTAAAAATATGAGACTTATGGGTCTCTTTAGATGCCCCTAGCAGCCTCTCCTTATCCCATCCCTCCATGAGATCTGTACTTTGAATATCATCTTCCTCCCCAAACATTACTCCCTTCTATGTTTCACAAAAGTGAACTTCCTCTTCTATCACTAACCTATGTCTAAACTCAATGGCTCTAAGTTTGTCTTCCTCCATCCCAACATTCAACCTATGATTTAAGCTTTGTCTCAATTTTCTTGCAAAAAAATTAATTATAGGCCACCCAACCTTCTTCTTCACATTCCAACCCCATCTCTGGTATCTCTCACTCTCTTGTAGCAACTCCATAATGATATTGAGTCTCTCATTTACCTCTGTAAATTATATGTCAAACTCCTCTTGACTCATATTTCTGTCAATTTCTCTAGAATTATGGTTGTGGATTCTCTCTGAACCTCTATCATGACCATCAATAGTCACCTTCACCTCTACCTTTGTTATGAACGTCTCCTTCTTCAATGTGATTTGCATCAAGCCTCTATAGAAAATATCCTCATCTTCTACCTAATACTAACTCAAGCTTCATCCTAAACTTGACCCCTTGGCATCCTTCTATTTATGTCTCCAAAAACCTTCTGAGCATCCTCTACTCCTCTCTGGCTTCTACACCTACAAATTTCCCCTAGGAACTTCTATTTTTCTCCTCACTTTCAATCCTTAGCTGGAAATGTTTACAACATCCCTTGCTGCAAGTTTCTGCCACAAGCTCTTCCTTATCCTCTAAGAGCTCCACATGCTCTCTATCACAACTCCTCTGGCTATATTGTTTCTATCATTTCCTTCTCTTCTACCTGCAATCACAAGTCTTCATAATCGGAGTTAATAAAATATCAAATGCAATATCTTCAAGACTTATGCATGATCTTGTCTTCCACATTCATTGCACTTGAATCGACAAGAAAACTTTCTGTCACAATGCTTCTATAGTTTTCTCATGAAAACCTTTGTACATGTTCCCCTCTAAATCAACTCGAATTCTCTCTTGGTTGCAATATTTGTTTTTAACTATTCTCTGTCTGCAAATTTTCTCAAAGAGCATTAACACACTCCGATAACAAAATGATGACCTACCAGGTCAATACCATAGTATGATAGCCTTATTAATTATATGTTTCCCATTAAACCCTCAATGGGGTGTCCAAGGATCTCCACGAAAAAAAAAATTCAATCTAATTAAACTCTATTACAGCTTCAAGATAAAGTTTCCTTCAATTTCCTTACATAGACCCAAATTCCCTTCTTCATCAAAGCTATTCTATAGTTCTCAGATTCGACGAATGATCTCATTCCTTTGAGAAGTTCATAAGAAATTCTCCTCTATTTTTTGCAGGCTCTCCTGCTTCATATATGTTCATTGATCTCTTCTCTAACTACAATCATAGCCTTTTCTTCATACAACCTTGGTGTTGTGACCAAGAATTTCATACCCGAGCACTTAATTCCAAACTCTGTTCTTGTTGGCTCCAAATAGCTTGTTATCCATATGATAAAGCATTATCACCTTGACTTACTCTCTTAAGCACTTTGTTGTATGGCACTAGACTTCCTTTGTGAGTCGAGTGATATTCTTATCAACGCTTATCTTCCATGCGACCCAGAACCATAATCATGAACCAAATCTCTATTTTCTAGCTCCCTTAACTCCAACTCTCACTCCCTTATATTGTCAAATGACGTAGAGACATGACTAGGTGCTAAGGCACCATCAATTGCCTTTGGTCGAAGTATCTCAAAATAGTATGAACTAAGCACTTTGAAACTAGGACTCCAATGAACTAGGACTCTTCTTCAATTCTACACCATTGATCTCTTCTAGTGTTCTATCTCCATCATTCACCATTTTCATTGCTTCTTATAATATACATCATTGATCTCTCGTTTCCTTCTAATATTCACCATTGATCATATAAGATTTTTTTTCTTATCGGATACCTTTGTCGGACTTTCTCTGGTTAAGTTACTTTGATGGTCAAAATCTGAATACTTCTCCTATAGGTGATTTCCACGTGGCACTTATGAACCGTTGATCTAATTAACTAAAGGTAAATCCTCACTGTGGGTTTTGATATACTTGTTTAGGTCTATTGGAATCTTTCTATCATAATTCAATCTTGTTGCCATGTGTCCTGACGTGAACCAATAAACTATTCAACCCTGAATAGTTCTCATCCATCAATTGGAATATCTCCCTCGGAGTATTCCTCCAACTATGTACTCTAATGATTCTACTCCAACAACCAATAGCATGTTTCTATGTGTCACTTTCATAGTCGTTGATTTGGTTATTCTGAATGAATCTGGGCCATTGGTTGGAGTTACACTTTGCCTTCTTTCAGACCCTTAGATGGTCTCTCTAATCATTACCATGTCAGTCCTTGATAATTGTTGATTCATATTTTTCTCCGATCAATCTGTACCATTAGTTAGAGTTTTTCGTCGGAGTATTCTTCATTGTTGTATCCTTTCAAATTTGAGTATGTTGCTCTGAAATATTTTCACCGTCTCTTCGGACTCCAAACTCGGGTTATTTACGGTCATTGATTCTTCTAGTGATCAACACTCATGATTATATCTTCTCTTCTCCATGATTCTAATCCTTTCCATTGAAGCTTAAACTCATGAATGAAGCCTCGGTATGGTGAAATCAATGCTCACAATTGATTATTTTCCTTGATCAAGTGGCTCTTATTCCTTAATGTCTGCAAAAGAATTTTAACTCCATTATTTGACTTGCCTATGCACATAGTTGGATTCTAACTCTGTTCCTCCACGATCTCATTGTGATTCACTCTTATCTATTACTTCACCCAATCTATTTCCTTTATGCGAAGATTTACTCCCATGATTCAATTCAAACCTGCACAACCACTTGTTAGAGGATGAATAATACGATGTTCAATGATACACAAAGATTTGATCTAGATTATATTGCATAATCCTGTAATACACAAAAACACAATAATTCAGAGATTCTATTAATGAATCCATACACTATTTACAAAAATCCCTTCAGTCTTTTAGCCTAATCTACAATAAATTGGCCTCTCCTCGGCCTTTCTGTAACATCCAGTTCCACTGATGACTTTTTATACATTGACTTATTCTTTGAGGACACTTGTGAGCAAGTGATCCAGTTTAAAATATGGTACATTCCGATTATCAATTTAGTTTATATGTTTATGTTATGATTAAGTATTGGAATTGATATGTTATTATATTGATGTATAGCATTGATAGGTATTATGATGAGGTTTCCTGAGTGTAGAGGAAACGTGACATGATGACGATGCTAACGACATTGACCAACTTCCATGGACTCCAGATTGAGTTAAGTGTTGAGGAAAAGATATGAATTTATCTTACTCAAGCATTTTCAAATCTTGCTTGGCTAAGGAAAGATAGTCGGGAATATTGCCCAATGTTTATAGCCTCAAAAATTATTTCCCAATCCACAAGTATTAATTACAAGGGCTTAGGATGATTTTTTAAATAAAAATATTGTTTGCAAAATATAACATTTTTATATAATTTTCTGAATATATACAGATTGCAGAAAGTAAATATGGAGATCAAAAGAAAAAATAACCAACTCACAAATTAAAACAAATGAGACATAATAGCAATCTCTTTATTTCATTCCAAGAAATCAAAAGTATCTTTCTCTTTACAAAAATACCTGTGGGGGAATGGACCAATGCCAAACTTAGATATCCCCGATGAAAACCATACAAAAGGACTCTGACAAGAAGTAAAAACTGAACTTTAAAATATGGATTAGATTTCCAGAGACTGCTTCCCACTTGACTTTGCACAATATCCTTTATCAGTCATGAAACACAATTCATAAACAGACAAGTCTACAAAGACTATCAAAGATAGATCAACACCTCTGAAACAAGCATCTGAATGATATGGTTCAGCTTTGAACCTTGTTGTCTACAATAGGACCCTTAGTAGCATTTCTCTTTCTATTCTCCCCTTGTTCCTCCTTCTCATTTGGTCTTTATGCATTCCAAATTAGTTGAAGTAGTTCAACCACCTCATTTAGTTAAGTTAATTAAAAATTAACTAATTCTAGTCTAGGGGAAGTAATAATAATAATAATAATAATAATTAAGGGTCTTTTTATCAAATAATAACTAAGTAGGTGGGACCCTTGTGACTCCCTTTTATTTCTTAACAAAAATAAACATAATTAGGCAACCAATTAAACACATGCCTCCTTGTGGCTCCCATAATTATTTCCACAATTTGAAATTTAAATATCATAAATATTTCAAATTATATCCAAAACATGTAAATATCCACAATATCCCAAAAAATAGTTTGTTGCCCAAAACGTTTTGTAGTCCATTGTCCTCAACAAATCAATTATAAACACATAAATCAAAATCCATATTTTCCACTTTGAGAGGCAATTCTTCCTTTTTCATTGTTGTCCCCTTTCGACTTCCTAGAAATAGCCTTAGGTTAAGTGGAACCTTGAGGCTTGATATCACTAAGGAATCGAAGAAGTCATCCCTCAAGTGCATATGGGAGGACTGACTTGGCCGATTCACTTGAAGGAGAGGAGGGAGCAACATCAACTTTACCTTTTTCATGTATATGGTGAGCCTCTGTTTTGAGTCGTTTGCTTGCATGGGAGGATTGTACAGGTGAGTGTGCAGGGGAAATTTGAGCATATTAGTTTGCAAGTGGAGGAGGAGGAGGTAATGAAAAGTTTGGCCAACCATGACGGTGGGAGACTATTGGGTGAACAATCTCTTGCCATCCATCATTCTCGGGAACTTTAGGTTGCAAAGATACATGGGGAGGCACAGGGATGCCAGGAACATTTTGGGGCTGGAAGGGAGGCCTCTCTGGTCTATGATAAGCTATCCCTTTCTCAATCCAATTCAAAAACCCAGCATGAAAAATTTGGTTCAACTCCCTAGGATTGGCATCAAAATAAATTCAAAATTTGGGCCTTTTAGGCCCTCTGTTCTAGTTACCTCTTCCCCTATTGTTTATGCCATGACTGCCTCTGCTGAAGAAGCTCATCCTGAATGTAGCATTTATTATCACATAGATATTAACATACCATACATGACATTCTCTTTATATGAAGCAAATTTTGGCTCAGAAATTAACATAAGACCCATGCAATCCAATCCATAAAATTTATTTAATAATTTCCAAATGAGCAAGGGGTGAAATAGGGTTCATGGGATATATGTGGGGATTGTAATAAGCGAAAAAGTGATATTATGAGAGGGAATAAGAACATGATTACTACTTGACAATTCATTAAATAATTGATTGTGCAAACAATACAAAAATATATCAGCTGCCATCTATCTCTGTGTCATTTTTTATCACTGCCATACAGACTTTTGATTTTATTTTAGTGAACAGGGAATGTAAAAATGAATTTGGGATCGTGAGGGGGTTATAATGAGTGAAAATGTGATATCATGAGAGGGAATAATACTGATATTGTTCATAAAATAAATTAAATCAACCAACAACTTATCCTTAATTGCATACAGATTGCTTGTTGTCTTCAATAAAGAAAAACAATTCAATTGCCCAAAATTCTTCAATTATATCAATCTGTGCATCCTATACAATAACCATGCAATTATCATTTCCAATTCCATAGTCACATCATAACCATTCGAGCCACAGTCTTGTATGTTTTAATGCTGACCTTTTCCTTTTAAAACAAACATATTGTGCACAGTGATTCCAATTATCCATATCCAACACATAATAATAGACCCAACATTAATCACCAACAATAGACATCCAATATTGACTGACATAGTCTATTTCCATCAACAATGATTGGGCCCGATTTAATCACACACAGATCAAAAATAATATAATAATCAACACCAATCTTGATCCGACAACAACTTTTAACCAAAAACATATAACCCTGGGCTTGATATCCGCATGTACATTAACATGTATAGACTTTCCTTTAAACAAAATACTCAATAAATACAGAGCCATATAATGCGCAAGGAGAACAGGACCATATCGACACATAGGTGTATCCTTTAAACTTGATAGAATCAAAGGTGCCCATGGGAAAATCACTTCAAGGAAGATTTGGCATGTGTTTTCCCCTTTCAAAACCTGAAATCATGGAGCTTCCACAACCAACAGAGAAAAATGCAACTATGGATAGGGTGACGGGCTCAAGGGTGGTTTGGAGTGACGTGTAGTAAATGCACATCACTTCCTCACCTGGTCCTATTCAATTCAACGTACTAGACATCCCATTAACATAACATCAACCATTTAATTAAATACAATAACCATTGCATAAATTCAATACCATATCCATTGTATAGTGTGCCACCCAAAACATGTCACAACTTTAATAACAACCATACGTTAACATTACCATATGTTCTTTCCATATACCTCTTCAACCAAAATGCATAGTATAACAGCTAGGTGCATCACTTTGTAACAATTATATATACATTCAAGTTTTATATGTAATCCTTTTGCCATAGCCTTAGGACTTATCCATATTTTTTCCTTTTGTTTTGATCAAGCTCCCATATAATCATCAAGCTCCCATATAATCATATTATCTCTTTGCATAAAATCATGTATAATATTTTTTTTAATCAATTTTATAACATAACATAACACATGTAAACAAATGACCCTCATATCCATAGCACTGCCTTGTATTGCAAGTGAATATCAACAACATTTAGCAACAATGTATCAACCAACCATGTTGTCAAAACAGATGAAACCAAGACTGCATCATCAAATGTATAGGACTGTGTGGACATTATCATAGCAAAAGAAAACATATAAGTGTAACACATACATCATATCGCCTCTAGTCTACAAGGGGTCCCACCTACTAGTTAATTATTATTATCATAAATAAATAATAAAGCTTAGCAATTATTTGCGGGCAGAATTCATCATTTTCGATTTTAATCATCAACAAACTGGCGACTCCACAAGAAATCTATTTCCAACAGATTAAGAACTCGGATTGTCTAGTTTCGCAGACCATGTAACCATTAGATCAAGAAAATAGATATCAGAATAATTATGCAATAGGGGGAAGTGAGAGGTTTTAAGGGGAAAATGACTGGGATTTTGGGAATAACTCATGGAAAGTGTTAAGTATGAGGGGGTTTATCCCTGTATTCATAATCATTCGATTAATCATAATAAAATAATTCTTTACTTCAAGGAGAAAAAATTCCTAGTGCGCTCTTTTAAATCTTGGAGCAGATGGAAGAGAAGGAAAGAAGAAAAGGGATAAAACCAACTATCTTATATAACTACAATTGAAGCAAATAACAATTTCAATGATGCTTTCAAGGGGAAACATCATGACAGTTGTGTAACCTAATTGTTATTGATTAACAATACTTTGCAAAATAGCATCGTTGTGGCAAAATTGATCCAACATTTTATTTTGATGAGAAAGGAAGTCAATAAAAGAAAAATAATAGCAAAAATAGTAGAAATGAAGCAACATAAATGAAATAATAGAAATGTAAAATAGCAGTGATGTAAAATCAAATCAAGTAAAACAAACTAAAATACAGAAAAATTTCCATACAACATTTAAAACCTTCAAGTTTGTTCCACATAGTGTTTTAAGTGGGAACCGTTGATGCTATAGGAAAAAAATCTCTCTTGTAAGTCCTTTAGGATATAAGAATTTGCGCCCAGAACAAAAGCGATCTTAAAAGGACCCATCCATAACTTTTGAAAATTTGAATGCCTTCCTCTATCAGCATGAGTTAAATCCCACAACAATACCTTCTCATTAACCTTAAATTTGACAGCTTTGACACTTTTATTGAAATATCTTTTAACAATTTGTTGTCTTCTCTTTATGTTATCCAAGGAAAATGTCCTTTACTCCTCTAAAGCCAAGAGTGCATTCATTCTTTGAGAGATATCAGAATAATTTAATTCTTCAACCTATAGCATCATCCTTAGAGAAGAAAGTTCCAGCTCGATAGGAAGAATAGCTTATTGACCATAAACAATTTGGAAAGGAGTGCAACCAGTGCTCACCTTGGTGGTAGTGCAATCTTCCCAAAGGGCATAAGTGAGGAGTGTACCATTGACAAGGCTTATCTTCAATGAGCCTCTTGATAATTCTTACCAGATTCTTGTTCGTAGACTCGGCCTACCCATTTGCTTGGAGATAGTAAGTTGATGAGGTAAAATGTTTAACCCCCAATTTATCTAAAAATTGGGTCAACTTACCAAAAATAAAAACGAGACCATTGTCTGCAATAATTTCCAAAGGAAGACCAAATATGGAAAAAATATTAGTCTAAAGGAAATATATCACCTGCTCATCCTACGAATTCTTAAGTGGGACAACTTCAGTTCATTTCGTAAAATAGTCTATGGCTGTCAAGATAAAATATAGCCCTACTGAAGATGGAGGATTAATAGGACCAAGAAAGTCCAGACCCCATTTTGAAAAAGGAAAGTCAGGGAGGATAGGTTGTAAAGGCATAGCAGAAAGATGTTCTTTCCCAGCAAATTTATGGCACTTGTCACAAGATCTTGAAAAAAAATAAGAATCACGAAAGATTGAAGGCCAATAGTACCCTTTCCTGATAATCTTAAAAGTAGTGGTTTTAGCAGAAAATTGACCTCCTACATGAATAACAGAATTTGAAGATCCATGAGTCTCTTGTAACAATTTATGTGCTTCCTCATTCTTTACACAATGAAGTAACATACCATCGAAAGATCTCCTAAACAAGAAGTCTCTTATAATGACGCATCTAGAAGATTCGAGACATAGCCTTCTTATTTGATGGGTATCTAAGTTATCTAGAAATATTTGATTTTGCATGTAATAAACCAGATCCTTATACCAAGGATGTTCAACCACCGAAAGGATTTGATTTTCAATGTAAAACAGTGTTGATAGAGAGCTATCATGTTCATCAATTTCTTCACTTGTTTCAGCATGTTGAGCTAAGTGAAGGGCTAAGTCACTTGATAGGTTTAGAATTCATGATGGTTAGATCATGCTCCTGGATCCTGGCAAGACAATGTGCAAGCTTCCCTGAAAGATAAGTCTGTGAGAGTAAAAACTTGACAGCATGTAAAGGGACGTTTAATAGCTTGTGCTTACCTAAGATGAAGTGGCGAAATTTTTCAATAGATTTAACAGGAGCGAAAGCATGCTTTTCAATATAAGAATATTTAAACTCATCATATAACAATCTTTGACTCATGTAAGAAACTGGTTCTTCATTAACTTGGTCATCACATTGCATGAGGATAGAAAAAACTACTTCGTCTGTGGCATTAGTATATATCATAAATTCATTCGCAAAATCTAGCTTCGCCAAAACTGGTGTAGAACTGATTTCCTTATTGATCCCTACGAATTCATTTTCGATGTCATTCGTCCAAGAAAAGGAGCGATCTTGCTAAAGAATATTGTGACTTGGCTTGACCATTACAGCAAAATCAGGAACAAACCTACGGACAAAGTTGATAACACCCATAAAGGCTTGAACCTCCTTTTAGGAAGTAGGAGAAGGAAGATTTAGGATAGCAACAATCCTTTTGGGATCTATGCTTATTCTTGAATCAGAGACAATGTGCCCAAGGTGCTTTCCCTTGCTAACGCCGAAAATAGACTTAGAAGGATTTAAAGAAATGTCGAATTTCCTGCATCACATGAGAATCTTTCTAAGATGACTAAAATGATCTTATCGGTTTTTAGAATACACAGTTAAATCATCAAGATAAATCTAAATACTTTTGCAGATGAAATCGTCAAAATTTGTTTGCATATCTCTTTGGAAAGTGGCACCTGCATTAGATAATACAAAAGTCATACACTCATAATAAAAAGTGCCCCAATGTGTAATAAAAGTGGTTTTATATTTATCTGTCCCTTTTGCTTTGATTTGATTGTAACCAAAAAAACCGTCAAGTAACAACATCATCTGTGACCCTACAACTTGATGCAAAATCATTTCCATATTAGGGAGAGGAAAATGGTATTTTATACTGGCTCTATTTAATGTGTGAAAATCAATGCATAATCTCATCTAACCAATTTCTTTTCGAACGGGAACCAAATTAGAAACCCACTCAGAATACTTAACAGGGAAAATTAACCTAGCCTTCAAGATTTTTTCCAACTCCTTTCGAATATTTGCTTCTAGTGCAGGGTTAATGGGTCTTTGTTTTTGCCTAGCCAGTTTTATGCCCTCTTGGATAGGAATGGTATGTTGTATAAGATCAGGATCAAAACCACTAAAATCCTCATAAGACCAAGAAAAAACATCTTGAAATTCACCAAGCAACTTAGTGAACTTCAATCTTTCTTCATCAAAGCATTGGGTTCCTATCTTAACATTCCTTGGATAGTCGAGCGTCCCAATGTTCAAGGAAATGGTTTCAGCCACTTTCCTTTTCAAATCCTCTTCTTTATGTTTTTCTTTGTTTCCTACATCACTCGATGAAAATGAACTTTCTAGAGGAGTCAAGCCCTTCAATTTTTTTTTATCTTCCATTGATATAATTTTGTTAGGCTTATAAGGTTCATTTTGAATGAAAGAACAGATGCTCGCATCACTAGGGAATACCTAGCATGACTCTACATTTTCAGGGATATGAGGGTGATACAAATATTGAAAAGTGTAATCAGGTCTTTGTGGCAGAATTTGTCGAGTAGGAGAGACCGCAAAAACAGGTAACATGTCATCCATTGAGTTCAATTCCCTTTTAACATGAGTTATGTTGAAAGATACCAAGTTCGAGATAAGTGCCCAAACAGTTTAGGTGTAAATTTTCATTAACTTGTTGCTAGGAGAATATTTCTTACGTACAAGGTTTACAAGAAATTAGGAATCCCCAAAACTGTAAGGTGACCACAACCTAAATTATAGGCATTTTCAATGCCTAGCAGTAACGCTTCAAATTCGATGACGTTGTTAGTGCAAGAAAACTCTAACCTATAGGAAAAGTTGTGAATCTTTCCCACAGGAGAGTACAAGATAATGCCATCTTTGTTTCCTTCATTGGAGCATGAACCATCAAAGTGAATATGCCACATCGCGTCCTCTATGCCTATTTGTTCCAAGGTAGTGGTGTCCTCATCTGCAAAGATGGAATACACTCCTATTTCCTCCTCGATATAATTTACATTAGGATGCAGAATGGTTTCTATATAAGGTGATATTCTTCCCTCCCTTAGGACTATAATGTTTTTCCCATTCCAAGGAATGGATAAGTGTATCTCGTCGAGTGAGAGGTATCCACCTATCAAATCTTGCCAATATCTTCCTAAGATGATCAAGTAATTACTCACTAGCATATCGATTACCTAAATATTAAAGGTTGTCCTTATTTCAGGATATGCGCACAAAACCAAGGTCACGTCCTTGATTTCACCTATGGTCGATTGTTGTAAACTATTATAAGAGAGCATGCTTCTATCATTTTCATTTGTACAAGACAAGACTAACTCTTCCATAATAATCTTCGACATTAAACGTGGGCCTGAACCGCCGTCAATGAGACAACAATGGGCTATTTTGTTCTTAATCATTACATGAATTAAAAAACGGGTTTTTTTTTACAAGATGTCTAATTTTATGTACACCTACTTTATTTACAATTGAATCCTCTTCATCTACCTCTTTAGAGAGGTTGGCTACAATGGAAGCTTTTCCTTCCATAAAAATTTTTAGATTCTTTTGTTGCTCAAGGATGACAACCATGTCCAGGAGGATAACATCAGCTTTAATATTAGCCAATTGATTGAGAATGTTGTATTTGGAAGAGGGAAGGGGGAAGTTAGTTCCTTGATTGTCAGGATCCTTAGAAAATTGAACAGTAGCAGCTGGTGAAGATGAGCTTGGGCTAGAAGAAGTGCGAGGAGGATCATATTTACCTTTTGGAGCATAGGATTTATTCCTAGTATTTATGATCATAACATCCTCTAGATTTACAAAATCTAGAACAATGATAGTAGTTTCAGGACTTTTACCAGACATTTTATCTCTGGTGCTCTTCTTTACCACACAAGTACTTTCCTCATGGTTTTCCTCGCAAAAGTTACACCAACTGCGAGGTATGATGGCTTTAGGTTGAAATTTATTTTCATTAGGATTCATAAATGGTGGTGAAGAAGAAGATGAGTCTCCAGGGGTAAGTGAAGGGACATTCCTCTTTTGCTCATACGCTAGCATTCGGTTATTCATGTCTTGTACAAGATGTAAGAGGGTGGACATGGTCATCTATTTAACCAAGTCTCCCTTAGGAAGACCTGTTCTTTCAACTTGTTCTTCATACTCTAAACAATTATGCAAAGCGGAACCAAGGTTATCAATGGATTTTTCCTCAAGCCTATGATGGTAGGGGGACGGTAGAGAATTATAATAATGCATAAAAATGGCTTGGTTTTGAGGGTGAATAAGTTCGGGAATTTGGTTATATAACTTGGTGAAATGCAAGTTGAATGACTTGATAATCTCACCCTCTTTATAAGCAATGTTATTATACTCCCGTAACTGCTCAGATGGACTCTTAGACTGTCCATATGTAGACTTGAACCAATAAACCAACTCCTTCCAAGTAGAAAGAATCTTGGGAGGAAGATCAAATAAATCGGTCGCCGCCTTCCCTTCAAGGGAATTGACAAATAAGTGCATACAAGTGTCATTGTCATTGCCTCCTATGTTGTGACAAACATTAGAAATGACACCAAGTATTCATTTGTAGCGACTGTGTTATTCTCTGAAAACCTAGGGAGATTCTCTTTGAACTTAGGAAGTGGATGAGTAGCAGGTTCTAGGTTAAGAGGAGAGGAAACATGCCACAAAGTAGTTGTAGCATCTTCTTCAAACTGAAAAAAGCCCATACTTTTTTATGACCTTTGCGGGGTTTGTAGTAGATTGGATAGGGACTTGATGACTATATAAGCTATAAATCACTAACGAGGCTAAAGGTTGAGATGAAGAAGCACCTGCAGTGCCACCAGAGCCACCACTAGATGTTATCTTGTGAATGATAGGTAAGGGAGAGAAAAATGAACTTGTTGAATTGGACAAATTTCTCCTTAAAGTACTCTTTTGGGATGACAAAACATTTCTTCTTCCTATTTCAGCAATAGGGTTGATCGTAGGTGATAAACCTCTTCTTCTCCTAGAGATGCAAGGGTTTAAGGACATGAAAAGAAGATCAAGACTTGAGGAAAAAGAAAGATATGGTTGATTCCTAGTCTATCTTGGCATATCATGCCAACGTTCTCGGACACTTATGTATTGCTCAATCACTACCCATGAGTGTTCAAGCTCAACCCGTCTATTAGCAGTCTCTAAGATGGTATTAAACAAGGTTAAATCAATGTTGGTCTAATCTTTAAGATCGAGATCAATATTGGGTTGCCTTGCAACATGTATAGTCATGAAGAAAAGAAACAATCAAAGAATCAAAAGAAGAAATATAAATATATTCAATGATAATCAAGCATACAATCAACCAGAGAGATATGGAATATCTCACCAGTGTGGTCACCAAATAAATGTTGAGGAAAAGATATGAATTTATCTTACTCAAGCATTTTTTAATCTTACTTGGCTAAGGCAAGATAGTCGGTAATATTACCCTATGTTTATTGCCTCAAAAAGTATTTCCCAATCCACAAGTATTAATTACAAGGGATTAGGCTGATTTTTTAAATAAAAAAAGTGTTTGCAAAATATAACATTTTTATATAATTTTCTGAACATATACAGATTGCAAAAAGTAAAAGTGGAGATCAAAAGAAAAAATATGCAAGTCACAAATTAAAACAAATGAGACAGAATAGCAATCGCTTTATTTCATTCCAAGAAATCAAAAGTATATTTCTCTTTACAAAAATCCTTGTGGGGGCATGGACCAAGGTCAAACTTAGATATCCCCGATGAAAACCATACAAAAGGACTCTGACAATAAGTAGAAACTGAACTTTAAAATCTAGATCAGCTTGCCATAGACTGTTTCTCACTTGACTCTGCACAATATCCTTTATCAGTCATGAAACTCAATTCATAGACAGACAAGTCCACACAGACTATCAAAGATAGATCAACACCTCTTAAACAAGCATCTAAATGATATGGTTCAGCTTTGAACCTCGTTGTCTACAATAGGACCCTTAGTATGATTTCTCCTTCTATTCTCCCTGTTGATTAAGGTTGGTTGTCATTGATGTCAACCCTTGAAGAAAGCCACGTAGAACAAAGGTTTGGGTAATGGACTCAATATTGTTTGATGTAAATATGACTCATTATTGTTTTTTCATGGTTGATAAGAAGTAAATATGGATGAACTCCAAAGTGGTCCCCTTATGGTGAAAGCTCTCACAGGAAGACGCTTTGTGGAGTAAGAGAAACCATGCTTAATTGTGGAATAATGAGATGAAGGAAAGTGAATTTGTCAGGGAAAATATCCTAGATGGATAGTGCTTTTAATTTTATTTTCGGTGGTATGTGGAACGTCACATAATTCCTCACGGTTAGAGAGTTATGGCCATGAGAATTTGGAGACCCCAGGTTTGGGTAATGGACCCAAGTTTGTTTGATGGGTAATGGTATGAGTTATGATATATTTTCAAATAATACTATTTTATATGGATAGTACATGTCATGCCATTTCGGTTGGTATGTAGAATGTCACATAACTCCTCACGGTTTGAGAGTTATGGCCTTACGAAGTTGGAGGACCCTCATATCTCATCTAGAAGCCCCAAAAGGTCAAAGTAGTCAAAGTGGTTTAAGAGATTTTAAAAGGTAAATAATAAAGTGAAGTGATGACTGTATTCTAATTCAAGTGAATACAAAATAAAATATTTCAATAATAAATTTGATGGAGAAATTAGAAGTGGACCCAACCCTAAAATAAGGAAAGTGGTCCAAGTGACCTAGAAGATGTTTTTAAGGAAGCTACTTGGAAAGTATAATTAAGAGGAAAGGCTCTCTCATTTGAATTACACTTGAGCATATTGAATATCTATATGTTTCTGAGGTAACCAAGGATATCTAAACTGGAATTCTGAGTGAAGGTGAAGAAAAGAAGGCCAAAATGCAAGGAAGGATAAATTCTTTTGATGGTTCTTTCTAAGGTATGTTATTTACAGGTCATCTCACCATTTTCGCTATAACTTCTTTTTTTATAATGATTCAGACCGTGAAATTGCTATGCAAGTGAGAAAACATATCCAAGTATGTTTGGTAAAAAATTTATCTTGTGGGTCATTGCATTTTGGGAGTTACACTCCGTGGAAAATAGGGTTTGTGGCCAGTCCTGAAACTAGTCAAAATCAGGTGTTTCGGGTAACAACGTCATAACGTCTTCATAGAAGATCCAAATTTAGAGAGACCAAATGTGTTGGTTAGGAGACAGTCTTTAGTATTTTGTATAACCGTTTTAGATCAATTCATCAAATATTTTGTGTGGGGCACACTCTACAAGGTCACTTTCTAGAATAAGCCATAATTCAGCAAGGTATGCCATTTTTTCTATAACTCATTTTATGAGAGGTTCCAAGCAGTGATACTTGGAGGAATTTCATAAAACACACTGAATAATATTGTGTATCAGTTTCATATCTTTATACATTACAGGTTCAAATTTATGATTACTTCAAGTTAGGGTTGTTGACTATTCCAAAACTAGGCATGTGAGACTAAAGA
>JASDQU010170216.1:15974-29628 GCA_032191745.1 Picea mariana | reverse complement strand
ACGCATAAAGCCCTTGGTGATTTCGGCATAGTTGGCGATGAAGCGTCATAAGAAGTTTGCCTTGCCTTGTAGACTCTGAAGTTGTAGGATTGTGCGTGGGGAGGGCAACTAGATTATTGCCTCCACCTTAAGAGGATCGACCATGATCCCTATTGTTGATATGATGAAACCTAACAAACGTCCTAACGTTACGTAAAAGCTGCACTTGTTTGGGTTCAAGCGAATCCTAAAGTAGCGACAACGTTCGAAGATTAGTCTAAGGTGTATGGGATGATCTGTTCTCTTGTGAGAGCGTGTGCTAAATCATCTAGGTAGGCCTTGACTATATGCTTGAGATCATGAAAAGTAAAATACATGGCTTGCTAGAATGTGGCTCCAGCATTTTTAAGGCCAAAAGGCATCTTACGATATGCAAATGTACCCCACAGACAAATGAATGTTGTTTTATGTTGGTCTTTGGGTTTGATTTGGATTTGATTATATCCTGAAAAATCGTCCATGAAAGAAAAGGATTCACAACTAGCACATTCATCAATGATCTAATCAATGAATGGTGTTGGAAAATTATCTTTGGGACATGCCTTGTTTAAATCATGGAAATCGGTACATACATGAATCGTGCTTGTTTTTTATTGACCAGCATAGGATCTGACACCCATTGAGTCAAATGGATAGGATAAATAAAACCTGCCTTTAGCAATTTCTCAACCTTAATCTTGATGGTTGTTTCTTTCTTGGGATTAACTGGATGAAGTTTTTGTTGAACAAGCTTGGCATCAGGATACATTGTGATTTCATGTTCAACTATTTTTGGATTGATACCTGGCATTTCCTCATAAGACCAGGCAAAAACGTTGTGGAATTCTTTAAAAAGATTCGTGTAAATTTGAATCTCTTCGGGGGAGAAATCCTCTCCGACGAAGACATTCTCCACGACACCATGGTTTCGGGAGATGTTGATTGGTATAGTTTCAGCGATAGTCACCATATTTCCCTCAACATAAATTTCATGTGTAGCTAAGAGATTAATAGGACATGGCAGATCTCCCGTCATGGTAATGGTGAATTCTCCTGCTTCGATTCGTCTTAACTTTGGGAGAAAATATGATCTGTGATGAAGATCTTCCCAAGGTTTGTCTGGACTAGTCATTGCTTCGATTGCTGCTTCATCAGAAGGAAAGACTAAGCCTAACGAATCGACGTTAGCGAGAGAACCTTGAGCCCAAATAGGCTCTAGAAGTGGATCTAACTCTTGTGCAGGATTCGGATCATGGTTAGATAAAGCTTGCTGGACTAAAGAGTACGCTACCTCATAGGCAGACAAGGGCATGGACATGTCTGGGTGCCCTGTCTCATCCATCATGGCTAATGGGGAAGGAATAATCCAAGGATCCTCAAAGTAAGTCGTGCGAAACGAAAAAACTTGAAAAATCTCAACCTTATGGTGATTAGATATAAATTTGATATCATCATGAGGAGGTGGGTAATCGAAGGTACCCATCAAGGATGGGCACAAACCAACTCCTACGTTAATGACACCTGGTTGAGGATTATCAATCATCGGGACCATGGATGCCCCCAAAGCTAGGTTAGGTTTAGAGAAAGACAATTGATCGATGGTCACTATCCGGCCCTCGTGTGGAAACAACAAGACTCATAAAAATGTAGCAACCACAACTTGCATAGCATAAGTCCAACTCCATCCTAACAAGAGGTTATAGTTGAGGGGAGCATTGACTACCTCTACTTCGACACACACGGTTTTCCCTCCTAACTACACAAGGAAAGAAGGAATGATGCCATGTGGTCGGAATGAATGACCGTTGAAAGCAGTGAGGAGAGTAGGTGACGGAGACAAAACAGGCTGGCCAATGGCCTTCCAACATGCTAACGACATGACACATGTCGAGGTGCCCTTGTCGACCACCGTGTGGAAGATATTCCGAGTAAAAGTTTTTGTGGGATGAGCCACTACTATCTGAAATGCTACGTGGTAAGGCAGATGAGGTTTTAAGTCGGTTGTATCTAACATGATGGTACTCGGATTACAAGTCTCATTAGAGCCCAAAGAGGTTAACAAGGCTTTCCTCTGAGCAGGGTAGCTTTGGAGGACCTCCAAAGAAAACATCGCACAAGGGGTTTGTGATAAATCTTCCACCACAAAGTTATTCTGGGTGGCCCTTGCGTTTGGGTTGTGAGAAGCTTTTTTAAATGCACCCTTTGGAATGTGTGTCATTGTTTCTCCCAACATCTTCTCAATCTGTAGAGGAAGATATGGGAGATCAACATCTTTACCCTTCTCAGAAGCGCTTGGTTTACTATAATCGTGTGCTCTAGTTGATATGAAAGCATCACCCCTAACCATATATACGTTCATGGATGAGGGATTTTTTGGAGGCGGGCAGGTTTCTTGGCTGCCCCCTTTTGTGCTTGTAGAGGCTTGAGTTAGATTTTACCCATGTTGGAAGGGATTAGTCAACACTACTTGTTGTTGTTGTATGACAAACTTTTGGGCCTCTGCAAGTCGAGGACAAAGATGGGTCGGGTGGTCTTCCGCGCACAAGTTGCATGGATACCTCGCCTTCCATTTTTTTGTGTTGTCCCCGCATGCATTATTAGTGGGTTTTTTATCCCCCTTACCCTTCTTTCATTGTTTTTTCTTCCCTTCAGGCTATTGGGTAGCCTTTGGGTTAGTCGACTACACGGTGTATACTTCCGATGTTTGGATAGGGAGAGTAGCCAAAGTAGTAGTTTGGCTGGCTGATGTGTGTTGTATGGATAACTATTGCAACTTCTTTGTCAATTGCTCAGTGGGCTTGGTTTGTGCTGAACCAACAATACCATCTGCATGTGGTCCAGCTCTCTGTCTAGTTTTATCCAGTATCGAACAAGGCGCACCTGGCAAGATGTTGTATAATAAACCAGACTGAGAATAGATGAGCTCAAACTGTTGATCCCTCATGATGGCATGTTCTTCGGAGAAAACTCTGAATGTCATGATGTCTTTAGATAAATGTGGGATCAAAGACTTAAGGAACCACTCAAGCAGGAATACTGGTGGGACTGGTACCTTGATTAAACTCTTCCAGCATCTCCACTCTTGAATATGATCAGAGATATGGTCCTTTGTTGTCTGTTCGAAATTGGCAAGAAACTCTGTGCTAGCGTCATATCTCATAGGTAACTGGAAATGGTTAAGGAAGGCCATCGCTAGTTCGCCAAAAGAATAGTATATTGAGTGATCGAGCTTGATGTACCATTTCGCAGCACTCCCAATGAGAGTACGTTGAAACAATCACAACTGTATGGAGTCATATTTTAATGAGTTAGATGAGCACCAAAGATGAAAGGTAGTCACATGATCACCTAGATATTCATTAGGCTTAGCCTCTAACTTTGGAATGTCCGAAGGCAACTTCGTCGGCATAGGAGGCCAACGCGGATCGTGATAAATAGGATCATTCGACAACCTTGTCAAATCTGGCAAGAATAAAGTCGCCAGGAATGGTAGTTTGGGTTGCTGCTGATAACCTGGGAAAAAGGGTCCTGGAGTTTGACTGGCACCAGGTTGCCAAGAAACGTTTGGCTGCTGGCTCGGATTCTAGTAGAAACCATGGCCCTGACCAATGTAAGGATTTTGCATCTGTGGAGACATCATCGGTTGATTTCTCAAAAAGGACATAAAGTGTTGGGCATGCATAGTATTCAAAGGACTTTGGGAAGGATTACCCCATGTCGGTCCCATGGGGATAGGCATAGTAGTTTGTCCAGGGTTCTATTGATTGTGGAAAGAATTACCCCAGAACGACATTTCAGAGGAGGGAACGGATCCTTGCCCTGAATTCCAAGGTCCTACTATGTGTGCCCCCTGTGCAAGAGTAGATTGTCCAAAAATGGGATTGCCCTCAGTCGGGAAAGTGGCTGATGATAATGTGTTGTTACCAAACGTTCTGTTCCAAGAAAATAGTTTCGAACCTACCAGCATACTATGCGAAGGTGGTTGCTGACTCCTCGCTCCAAATAAACTATTGTATGTAGGTTGCCCGACGGATTGCTGATGCAAACCACCAAGTGAAGGGGACGAAGGAGGGATATGACCTCCTGCGTAAGGAAAAGTGTTAAAAGGGATAGGAGTGCCAACAAAGTGACCTTGCAGAGGAGCACTAGAGCTCCCTACCCCCAGACCCAAAGTCTGTAAAGTGGAGTAGGTTAGTACAGGACTTGTACCCGAACTAGGCATACCGTATGAGAACAGAGAGCCTGCCGCACTAGGTGTGAAGGGGGTTGTGGCCGCCGCCATAGACGGGTTCGGTCCATTGTGTGACATAGTTGCGGTCGAGACCATAGTGGCTCGAACTGACGATGATAGGTTAGGAGATGACTCTCCTGTGGTGACAATCGTGATGGGAATTGAAGAATTCCTAGAATAAGTAACAACATTTGTTTCCATTGCTGTGTGAGGCACTATCTGGCATTTGTGAAATTGGATTGGTACAATAAACGGTGCCAAGATATCAATGGTTGTGGTTTCAACCGAGCCAAGAGTGGTTGCTTCAAGGTTCAAAACGGTTGATTCCTATGGGGGTTGTTCGGGCACAATGGTTTGTAACCTGGTCGCTTCAGAAGACCCTTGTTGGTATAGCTTCTACCTTAATGGGGGCGGGGGTGGCTCCAGTGTAACCGGTGGCAGGCCAAGAAGCCTTCGTGACCGGCGGAGCTCAGGATCCTCCACTGTGTGAGAAGATCCAAGACACTCTAAGGTAGTCTAACTGTTCAAAAGTAACACACACTAAAAATAAGCCCCTAAGAGATAAGACAAGCAATCACTAAATTATTTGGAAGAACAGTTACAACAACCAACACTAGAGCAACTTACCGGTGCAAGTGTAACTCGAACACGGAAGCACCCTCCGGGTATAATCTGCAAAACATGGCCTGATGTCTGTCCTAGGTACTGCGGTATACCCCCACAGTCACCTGTGTATGTCCCTAAAAAGATTGGCAACTAGGTTTCCAGCACGCGAACAGTCACTAGGCAGGTACAATCGAAAGTTGGGTAGACCACAATGAGCAGGGTATCAAACCCGAAACCTGTCAAGGGTATCGAGAGAAAATGGTCCAGAAGACAACTGAGGACCTCGAATGGATTCGAGACCCACAAAGCCCCATGGCAAATGAAAACGACGAAATCCCAAAAAAAACCCTCTATATGTGTTCTCCACTACGATTGGTCCAACTTTGGAGGGGTTATCTCCGCTACCTTCCCACACGCGACCTCGTGTTTATCCCCTGTGTTAGAGGGGGGTCCCAGATAACTTCCATGAAAATGGACTTAGACACTCCCTATCTCAGACTCCAATGTTTGGTTTTGAATGGCCTTGAAGAGTTTCCTCTCCAACCTAATCCAAGGCCCTAGTCCTGAACTAGTTTGTGAACCCTACAAACAGAAAAGTCTAGTAGATTTTAAAATTAGCGTTGCTTTTATGGCTTTGTCTTACGTAAAGGGGTATGAATGTGAAACTGATGATGTGTAAAAGATGAAAGCAAAAAATGAATAAAAAAGATGGAAACAAAACTTTTACTGAATGCAAAATTTCAACAACTTTTCACAAAGAAAGATTTTTAATTTTTCTAAGATTTTGGACAACAAACTCCAAGGAATTTCACTCGACTACGAGCTACTTATGATCTAAGTGAACTGMAAAAACTTATGAAATAAAAGACTTCTCCCTAGCTAATGATGTAGAAACACACTCTTCAACCAAAGAAGAAAACATAAAGAGATTTTTTATTTATTTAAGTGCTAGTAAAGCAAGAAAGGGAAAATACCGACAAGCAAAAAACCAAGAAAAACAATTCTGGCTTAAAACGCATATGGCAAAGAATCAGATTAAAGAATCACATAATGGAAATTGTAAAAACAATGACTCTCACGCTTGTCTAAAATCCATAAGAAAACAAAATTTTTATTTTTTATTTTTCTAACAACGTTTTAAATGAGAAAAAGCAAGCTAAGGCTCATAATAATCCTAAGCTACTAACTATTCAAACATAGATTCAAACACCTGAGAGGAATACTTCTTATCAAAGGAGGGGATGACTGCCCCACCCTGAACAAAAAGTATCCTGTACAAGCATGCGACTGTCACTCAAACAGAATGTGTGCAAACGTGTGCTGAACAACAACAAAGGGTGTGTACACACGGGCTGAACTTGTACAGGCCGCGTGTATATCTAAACTCTAAGGAAAAGTATGAAAATAGATAGACCAGACCAGGAAGAGACCTTTGGTATTGATAACCAAGATCCCTTGAAGGTTTGGATACTCTTTCTAACAGAAAAACAAATGCAAGGAAAAATAATAAGGCAAAAAACAATCTGAGATAGGACTGTTAGTAAACAAGACTCAGACAAAATTCCAGAAAACCCCCTGAGAATGTGTGTTTCTAACAGGGAAGAGGAGGACTACCTCTGAGGTTCTCTGAACTCCTACACGCTACTGCTATCTCTACAGCTAGCGTTCACACGCGTTTTGTAAGAGGATAGGGCGTGGGTACATTCATGCAGGCCTTGTGCAGGTCGCGTGTACTGTTGAAACAAAGCTTAAATTTTTCGTTCTTAAGGCCTAGATTTTTGTTTTTCGGGTTTTGGATTTCTGAAAATAAGAGTTTCATTATTTCTAAATTCACGATACCTTTTATCATTTTTTTTTGGATAACGAACGAAAAAAGTTTACAAAAATATAAATTTTGTAAAGCTCATTTGAAAAATTATTTAAAACGGGTTGTAATTTTAAAATTTGTGATTTTTTAATTTAAACGTTAAAGAAATCAGGATTCGGGGTTTTCTGCAAACAAACGTTTGATGTAAATTGAATCACGAAACCCCAATCCCCAATTTCCTGAAACATTGGAACCTTAATTTAAAAAAATGAATTAGTTTAATCTCTTCTAAGAAAGGTTAAAGTTTAACATAATTATGTCGCGATTTCGGGATTCGCGGTTCTATGAGAGCGCATCTCTTGTCATCATGTTTCCTGAAATCTCGATTTCCGAAACCCCAATCTATAAGTCACGTTAAATTAAACTTTTTATGTTTTGGCCCTAATCTTGATTATTCAGTTAATTAAGATAAGTTAAGTCCTGTTTAAAACAATTAAACCATCGCGATTTCGGAGATCGGATTTTATTATAACACATGTCTCTTGTCATCATGTTTCTCGAAATCTCGAAAGGGTCTAATCTCAATTAATTAACATGATAAAAGCGTTTAATTCTTAATTAAAGCATCGCGATTTTGTGATTTCACTTTTTTGGATTTCGTTTTTTCATCGACTACATACCTCTCGACATCAAGATTTTCAAAATCCCGAAAAATGAAGTTTTCAGCCTTAAATTATGATTAATATTAATTAACCTTTTTCTTAAAAAAAAAATTAATGGTAATCATATTAAGCGTTCATTTATGTTTCGCTCACCCATTAAGTAAGTTTCTCGTTTTATTTGAAAAACCAAGAGCCATGGCACCTAAAAAGGCACTGAAGAAAAACGAAGACACACAAGAAGGTGATATTATCTCTGATACTACTCCACATGCCATAAACTCCATCAAATCATGGACTCGAATTTCTGAATTGTTGGAGTACGAGCTAAAGAATGCTGACCCTGATTCTGAAAATCATCTTCGGGACATTGCTGAGTCTGAGCTTCATAAGGTTGTTGCACGTCCAAGGCTGGTGGAATATACTGATATGATCGGCTGGGCTCTGGATAAGGTAGATATCCCAACAAGGAGCTATCGTCGACTCATTCAGGCTTGAGCACATTCAAGTAATGTATAAACTCTCACCGAATCATAAACACATCACAAGAGAAGTTAATGAGGATTGCCAGGGAATCTTCGATCTCTTAGAAAGAGATTCATTGAATATCAGAACAGATGATTGTTCTGGATTATTAGGCGAAATTAATATTGCTAAGCACCAGCTAAGGTTAAAACAAGAGTTGGAGAAAATGAAAACAGAGATTGCTAAAATTAAATTGATCAATATAACAGAGATCAACAAATGGATGGTGACTTCAAATCTAAGGTTGAAAACTGTTAAATTCATAGAAAGGATGATACAAAATCGTTTGCTCGAATTGTAGAGAAGATTTTTCTCATTTCAAGCAAATGAGATACCCGATGCTCCCAGGATATTAGTGAATTTTTTGGGAAAATGTGTTCAGTGTATTGAAGCAGAGAAAAGAAGTTCGTCAACGCAAGCTTAAAACCTTTTTTTAATTTTTTTATTATTAGAAATTAAAAAGAAATTGTAAACGGTTGACATTATGTTTATGTAACCATAATATTAGGAAGTTGGTTAGTCGCCAACGAGAAATTTTGCTGAAAATGTATAAATATAGTTTCTAAAGGCTGAGAAAAGGCTTCCGAATTTTTGGAGAGAGCCATTTTTGTAATATCAGCTTTCACATCAGAATATAGATCACAAACGAGATTCTGGATCCTGCAACTTTGTAGCTATGTGTCTTCTCCCTATTTATTATACTTTGTTGAATTTTTTCTTTTAATGTTTTTCTAACAAGTAATCAATTTAAAGTTATATACATCATTGATTTATGTTTCAGATTGGTTTGGATCTCAAATGATTTACAGTTTTTCCTCTGAAATCACTTTTAGTAATTTTAAGACCTATAAAACTTTTGTTACTTAATACTTAACTCTTGTTAGAAACCTCGTTTTCTTTCATCATTTTCTATTGAAATATGAGATTCTTTCTTGATAAAGCCTCATATTTTTCTGTAGTGTTTATTTGTTGTTTACAATTCTCAAAATTGTTACAAAACCAGGAAATGACCTCGAATGTGTTTACATTATTGTTTTGGATTTTAAAATTGTTTTTCTTGTTCTCATCTCTGGAAATCTGAAGTAATAGACTGATTAAAATCCCTTTACAAATAAATAAATTTTTATCATCCATGACTGTCCCAAGTAGTAGACAACCTAACGTTGAACCGGGCCTTCAGAATCAAACCAGTATTGCCTTGAATTTATTTAATACTATTTTACAAACAACTAACCAGGTTGACTTAGAACGAACATGGGCTGCTATTGAGAGAGACATTAGCATCCAAGAACAACAGGAAGCAAGACAGAGACAGTTGAGAAACTGATTCTGCTTTAATCTTCCTTTGATTTATTATTCCCAAATCATTCCTTTAAATCATTTATGGATGCCTTGACGGTATTCTTTATAGCCTTAAAGAATAAACTCAGGAACAACATCTTTTTGGAGCCATTGCCGGGGAACAAAGAAACAAATCTTTTCCCTGGGAAAAACGACATTGACATTTTATGTTTTTGATAGTGAACAAGGACAAAAAACCTTCTAAGGATAAAATATTTTTCACTTGGCGACTCCACAATAATTAAACTGGATAGTAGCCGAAAGAACACCAGAAAAAACCCAGATAGCAAGCAGACATCGCCAGTCTCCGATCCGGAAAAAATTTTAAAATCACGAAAATCACTTAAACAAGTCCTTTTGTCCACATATAGTATAAATCAACCTGACTTTACGCAATCAAACTCATCGGAAACTCTTGAAAGATCACTTTCACTCCCCCCCTCATTTGATACTTTCTCATTTCCTGAAGTTTCTTCTCTAGATTTCCAAAAATATTCTCCTCACACTGTCCAAACTTCAGTCCCAAATCAAACCATGGCTGCACAAGGAGGTGCTGGAGATGGAGGTGGTGCCCCTGGAGGTGGTCAAGTATCGCTTCCTAGGATTTTTTCTAAAGTGGCTGCTAGATACGCTCCCCTTGTTCTTCCTGTTCCTCTTCATGATCTCCCTGAGAATTATATGAAAATCCTTCTGAAACTTACAGGGGAAGGTGATTTGACTGCCCAAGAACATATAAACTTTTTTGATCAATTTGCTGACATACTCGGAATAGAACATGAAGATGTTTATTCTAGACTCCTTGTTCAAACATTCGAGGGACAGGTGAGGACCTTGTTCAGATCCTTAGCAGCTGGATCTTTAAGATCCTATGAAGAACTTGAAAGTGCATTTATTAGACAATGGGGAGAGAGGAAGGATCACCTCTACTACTTAACTGAATTCGGAGACCTTAGAAAGAAAAACTCTGAATCAGTTCTAGAATTCACACAGAGATTCAATAAGTTGTACAATAAAATTCCAGTTGAGGTTAAACCTTCACAACCTGTAGCAAAAGTGACTTTTGCTGGCGCTTTTGACCTCGACTTTGCCTTATTATTGAGAGAAAGGAGATCAATAGATCTCACAAAAATGCAGGATGATGTGCTTGAGATTGAATCCAATATGATGGCATCAGGGAAACTTAAAGCAAAGACTGAAACTGGAAACAAAGAAAATAAGAAATTTAAAGAACAAGGTGGATCTTCAGGGTCAGGAAAATCCTTGGGAGATAGAATAGAAGATATGGCTAGGGTCATTCAAGAAATTTCAAACAAGATCTCGAAAATGGAACTAGAGAAATCGAAAAGAGATAATTTCCCCAGAAAAGATTTTCGAAGAAATCCTGAACCTCAGGGACCACAGAAAATAATTAAAAATGAAGATCAAAAAATTCCAACACCCTTTAAAAGTGAAAACTATATTGGAGAGGAAGATTTAGGATATTTTGAAGAAATCGATGAAGATATTAGTAACCTTGGCGATGATAATAAGTCCCCTTATTTATCAAGACAGGATTACGAAGCATCTTTAAGTAAAGAAAGTACATCGGAAGAACATGTTAGCAATAATATGACTGATGATTTCACATATCAAAATATTGTAGATGATATTATTGCTGAACTACAAGGAAAATATAATTTGAGACCAAGAAATAAAAATCTCCCAAATGTTCCGACAAAAAAGAGTTTGCCAAGAAATGAAACCGATGAGGTAACTCCAAAAGCTACAGATAAACAATCTGCAAAAGGAAACACAGCTGATACACAACCTGTATAGTCAGAACCAATAGGAACACTCCCTATGAAGACACTAGCTCCTATAAATGAAAACAAGGTCACATATCAACGTAAAACTGAAAAGAAAGGTATGGAAGCCCCGAACATCGAAAATGACAAGGATCTAGGAAACTTTAATTTGGAAAACGAAATAAATAAAATCAAAATTCCTATTCCCCTTGTTGAGTTAGCTAAAAATCCCATATACAAAAAACAAATCGCTAAAATGATTAATTTTTCCAAAGATGAAATCCAGGCCGACGCCATCAACTTAGAGGATGACAAACCTATCTTAGTTTTCGGTCCACACGTCGAAGGTGCAAGAGACACATTGGCTCCTTTTTATATTACATTAACCCTGTTTGACCACCTTCTCCATAACTGTATGTTGGATTCCGGTGCTTCCCACAATGTTATGCCAAAGGCAATAATGGAAAAACTTGGTCTTGAAATCACAAGACCCTATCGTGATTTATATTCTTTCGATTCGAGGAAAGTAAAATGCATAGGTATGATTAAAGACCTAGTGGTAGGGTTGGCTCAAATACCTGCTAAAATTATTCTTATGGATGTAGTAGTCACTGACATTCCCCCAAAGTATGGTATGCTATTATCTAGATCATGGGGCGCTAAGCTTGGAGGATCTCTCCAACTAGATGTGACTTATGCTACAATTGCATTTTTCGGAGGCCAATACACCCATCTTTACAGAGAGACTAGGTTAGCATTTACCGTAGGTGACCAAAAAAACCCTAACAATCATCCAGTTTATATTGCCGACCAAGATTTAGGAAATTGTATATTATCTTTAGATGACGATTTTGAAGTAGATGTAGACGATAAATGTATAGAAGAAAAAATTGAAAAAAAGGAAATAGAGAAAAATGTATATAGTACTGGTGTATGGAAAATGTATTTTGATGGTGCTTCCTCCTATCTCGGAGCTGGGGCAGGAGCACTTCTTATCGCTCCCAATGATCAATTTGTTATTCCTTTTTCATATAGGCTCTAGTGGAATGCAGATTGTACAAACAATGTATGCGAGTATGAAGCTTTAGTGCTAGGATTAGAAGCTTCTAGAAGGATGAAAATTAAGAAACTCGAAGTCCTTGGTGACACAGAGTTGATTATAAAACAGGTGAATCGGCAGTATCAGGCTAAGCATCCTATATTACGGTCCTATAGGAATTGTGTTTGGGATTTAATCGAGAACTTCTTCACATATGTGAATTTTCATTTCGTCCCAAGATCTGAGAATCAACAGGCTGATGCTTTAGCCAAAGCTGCATCTACTTTCACACCCCCAACTGCTTTTAAATTAAAATATCATATACAAATGAGACATCGCCCTTCAATACCGAATAACCTACAACATTGGCAGGTTTTTGAAGACGATGAGCAGCTTCAAAAGTTTCTAGAATCATTAGATGAATTTGAAGAAACGCATACCGATCAAGAAAATCAAAATGATCCTATTTGGATCATGCAAGAAGGGGAGGATTCTAAAGAATTTCACAATAAAATTTCAAACCACCGAATGCTTGTTCTCAAGAACAACCAAATCCGTAAGGGTCTAATCCCTTTGGAAAGACTTTTTAATCAAGATGATATCCCTTCTAAAACTACTCTACAACCCCAACCAGAAGAGGTTGAAGATTGTAATATAGGAACTGAAGAAAACCCCTAAATGGTTAAACTATCCAAATATTTATCAACAGAAAACAAAAATAAATACACGGAGTTGTTAAGAAAATATAAAGATGTTTTCGCATGGTCATATGAAGAACTGAAAACATATGACACTTCTGTGATTGAACATAAAATACCTCTCAAACCAGGTTTCAAACCTTTTAAACAAAAACTCCAACAATTTAACCCCATTTTATTACCTATTATCGAACAAGAAGTCAAAAAAATTCTGGAAGCTAAGATAATTGTACCCCTAAGATATTCTCATTGGGTAGCTAATCTGGTCCCAGTTAGAAAGAAAAATGGGGAAATTCGATTATGTGTTGATTTCAGGAATCTTAATAAATCTTCTCTCAAAGATAATTATTCTCTACCTAAAATGGACCATGTTCTTGAAAAAGTAGTAGGGGCTAATAGAATGTCAATGATTGACGGATTTTCAGGTTATAATAATATTGTCGTCAGTGATCTTGATAAAGAAAGAACCGCATTTACCACTCCTTGGGGCACGTTTATGTATGATAAAATGTCGTTTGGACTAATGAATACAGGTGCTACTTTTCAACGCACAATGGATATTGCTTTCGTTGGCGAATGGGACAAGTTTGTAGTCATCTATTTGGATGATATTACTATTTTTTCTAAATCGGATGAAGACCATATGATTCATCTCAAACAAACATTTGAAAAATGCCGCAAGTTTGGTCTATCCTTAAATCCTAAAAAGTCTCATTTCTCTATGCAAGAAGGCAAGATGTTGGGTCACATCGTATCCCGAAATGGAATCAAGATTGACCCTAAAAGAGTAGAGGCTATAGATACAATAGCTATTCCTAGGAATGTGAAAGAAATTCAATCATTTTTAGGAAAAATAAATTTCTTGAGAAGATTTATTCCTAACTTCGCTGAAATTGTGAAATTAATTACAGATATGCTCAGAAAAAACAGTGAAGTAAAATGGACA
>JASDQU010170216.1:0-14836 GCA_032191745.1 Picea mariana | reverse complement strand
GGAATCATCTGGCATTGGTCCTTTACCTCTGGGGTGGACCTTTCTGGACGTGCTTCTCTTAGTGTAGCCACTGACACGACCATGATTTTGCATCTCAGGCTCATGCTGCATTTGTCGTTGTAGGTCAGATAGGCTCTGCAATAGAACTACATTAATTTTAGTTTTCTTTTCTTGTTCTTTCATCATCCTTTCATTATCGGCCTTGCAGCTTTGCAATTCGACCATGAGACTCCTCATAGTCTCAGCTAAGTCTATAGGGGTTCCTACTGCTCTTCTTTCGTCTGACTCTTCGTCTCTGTTGTGGGAGCCTTCTCCCACCTCTTGGTGAGTCACCATACTCTACGTTTGTAGATTCCCGCGGTTGATCGTCCACTTGAATGTGAAGACAAACGCTGGATATTAGTCAAGACTTAAATATATATTCCATAATTTGTGCATAATTCCACAATTCTTTAACATGCATACACAGTCAGGTGTTCATATTCCAAGTTTTTAATCCTAGATAAGATAGTTAAGTCAGGGGTACTCCTCATAGGAGTGTTTTGTACGAGGTTTATGCGCGACTGGTGCGACTGGTGCATGAGCCCAGTCAGGCCGAGTGTTGTAACCATGCTCTGATACCACTTTGTAACACACCCACTATCGTAAATTAAAATTTTTTTGAATTAATCTCCCACACATGAGAAATCTCCAGAAACCTGCATTTGTAGAATGCCAATCCCTGGTTCAATATCGGGATTCGGGGTTTCGGAGGTTGCGGTGTCGAGGGTCCCTGTCCTCTCGAATCCCCGATCACCGATGGAACGAATTTTCAACGCGCCCCTTTGGTTGCCTCAGTCCCGCTTGGTTAAGCCTCTGGTCCATACGACCTATTTCTATATGACCATACGACGGCTTCTCATCGGGGTTTCAAAGTTTGCGGTGCCGAGGTGCACATGTACCCGGAACTCCCGATCCTCCGATCCCCGATGTGCTCCTAGCGTATTGGATTTCCGGGCTAAGTCCTAGTCAATACGACCACCACATTCACAAGACCACAGTCTTAATTCTTGTCGGGGTTTGGCGCCTTTCCATGTCATGGCGCACAAGTCCCTTGGGCTCTCGGCGTGCCTTTACACTGGCTAGCCCCCTTGGTCATACCATGGTTCATGTGACCACTTACCATATAACTGTAGCCGTATAACCTTCCATCGGGGTTTCAGCAATTGCGATGACACAAAACACATATACCCGGGACTCGTGATATCTCGATTCCCGATTCTCTCCGGATGCTCGACACGTGTCCCTTGGATCGACGGCCTACGATGGTGTCAAAAATTCGCATATCGCGGTTTCACAATACAGTGGTTTCATGTCCTTGAAATCCCCGATACGTCGATTCCCGATATGCCGATGGGATCTACCACCGACGGTTCTGGATGGTTGCCATCTGTCCCCCAGATAGACGGCCTTGATTGTATCGGGAAATCGTGAATCGCGATTCCATTGAGTAAGAGTTTCATGACTCTTGAAACTCCGATATGCTGAACTCCGACTCTCCGGGATCCTCTGCCACGTGTCCCTACTATTTGGATGGCTTAGATCTTGTCGGTAAATCGCAGATCACGATTCCGGGTGGAAAGAGTTCTATGTATTCGAAATCCCCGATATGCCGAACTCCGACTCTCCAGGATCCTCTGCAATGTGTCCCTACTGTTTGGACGGCTCAGATCTTGTCGGGGTTTTCACTTATATTTCCCTGAGCACTTGTCCTCAGGAATGTCGATTTCCCGATGGAAAATATCTCGATCCCCCTCCGGATCTTCTGACACGCGTCACGCATAATGGACGGTCCAGATTCGATCGGGAAATCGCGTATCGCGATTTCATTGTGCAACAGTTCTACACTCCTAAAATCTCGGATGAGTGAAATCCTGATGCCTCCCAGAACGCTGACACGTGTCCTGCCAAGATCAATGGCTAGGACTCTTCCTCTGCACACTAGAGTTTAGCTCTGGTGCAACTCTTCCCGATCCAGCGGTTTACGGGATTTCTACTCCATATCTAATGGCTCAAATCACTTCCTCGCGTGCCTACCCCTGCGCAGCTTCTCTGAATCCAACGGCTGAAGGGTAATGTGAACCGAGATCTAACGGTCCAGATTCATTCTTTTGGGTCTTGGGATTTACGATCCCAATTTCTCGTTGCTCACGATGAGAGAGGGAAAGGCATGTAACGCCTATGTTAATTTCGTCAATCTAATGGTTGTGAATGACTATGGTTCACCCGACGAGATCTCATCCGTCGACTTATCACTCCTCACAATGCTACTATCTTGGAACATTAATAGAATCATTCCTCCTCGTGCAGGATTAATAAAGCCTATGCATTTGAACCCTTGTTCTGGGTTCTTAGTGAACCTTTCCAAAGAGGAAATCTCTGTGGAGAGATCCCTACCGGGGCATTCCTGGAAGCGGTAAAGGGAGACAGCCTTCCGAGAACGGCTGGGCATGATTAGATTCATTTGTCAACGTAAGTCGAGCACGGTTTCCTCTGTGATAAGCATATATCAACTTATTCATATCAAACCTTACACGAATACTCTCATGCTGCAATCCTTTATAATTTCACAGTTCTATGAGCTAATATCTACTCTTTATCATAAATTACTACATAGACATTCCTACACAGGAAAACATGTACAATTCCACACATCTATGAACATATGTGACAGCATATAGATTCAAGATGCAATATGAGCAAAAAACTTATCAGAAGTAAGTTCAGCAATGGAAGCGACTGCTGAGAGGGGTGCTCGTTTCCACCCAACCATAGGCGTAGTGACTCCTAATGGATTTACCACTAGCCACCTCCGAGATGAGACCGTGATGTTCTAAGACCTGTGTCTCTCTGTCTGCCAGTGCCCAGGAGCAAAGGTTGTAATCCCTTCCTCCTGTGATCACTCACTTTGCGTAGAAAAAATTCCAGAGTTCCCCTCGCATCTGCCCCCTTCAATCGTTTCAGCCATACGCCTTATCCTCTCGCAAGGTTGCGTGTGGCTCGATTACCCTTGCGCTGGTCATTCATGATGGCTCTACGGATAGGCGGTTCACCTCCCCATCCCTCATCAAGCCATCAACCTACCGGCCTGCAAGGCATTTATTTCAGGGCTAGCGAGCCGCTTTTGGTTCTCCGGGCTAGTGGAGTCCAAATACGGTCTTTAATTCCTGGTGGAAGTTAACGCCCCTTTTTCAAGGTGCCTTCCACCACCATCGTGGTCTCTTTTCCGCACATCCCCTCTCAGCAGTTATGCAATAAATTCAAACTGTCATTTACATTCATTGACCTCTTCTTGCAGGTCCATTTACGTCACATATTCATACTTATGAGTTTTGCCATAGTCCTTGCCTAGTTCAGTTATATTTACAATCTGGGGGAAACAGGGTGTTACACTTTAGATTATTTATGTGAGAAGAAAATGATACTTCATCATGAATTTTTAATTTGAATAGTTGTAATTTTAATGAAAACTTGGCATTTATAGCCTTTTCCCCAAATATTGTACTCAATTGTGCCCACGGTTCTGCAGAAGATTTTTCCAAATCTATTAGATGTAGTTGGGAATCTGCAAGAGACAATCCAAGAATGGACTTGGCTCTATCATATTTCTTCTCCCATTCAATTAATTGTCTAGGTTCTGTAGATTCCTTCTTTGTACCTTTCACTATTCTCCATAAATTCCTATGCATCATTTGAAGTTGTATTTTTACTTTCCAAGTATGAAAGTTAAAACCATTAAATTTTTCCAATGTAATATTCTCCATAACCAAAACTTTAATCAGCTTATGGATACCTCTGCACAACGATCAACAATCAATTTACCTCTGCATATAGATCTAAAGCAGTAATCAAACAAGCGGCATCTTTAGCATCCCTCATCCTTCAGCGTACAACAATCTCATCTCTCACCTCCGATCTGCAGCAATGATTATGCAACAACGTATGTCCAAGGTAATGGCTTGCTGTGACACACAGATAGATCTGTGATTCTTCTATTTCTGGTGAGGTAGACGGACAACTCAGAAATCAACTTCACATTGGCAGCTCTACACAGCAGCAACACAGCTGAACCTCCTCCACCCAACAGCAGCCAGACCTCCTCCACCCAGCAATGCCAGCAAGATTCTAACCTTGCTCTGATACCAAATTAAGATTGGAATAATTAAGTTCACACAACACAAACAGTTTTCATTACTTAATAAACAAATGGAGGCTACATATATATCATGCAGATCACTGACTCAAGCGGATCTGATTAGATAAAAATAGTAAACCCAGAAACTCACAGTTACAACAGTCATAGTTGAAACTCATAGTTACAACATTCATAGTTAACCTAGAAACTCACAGTTACAACAGTTGTAAGCATTATCTCTAACACCGACGATAGCTCCTTGCTCGTTCTGAATGCTCCTTGTTTGGATATCTACCTTATCCAGAGCCCAGCCGATCATATCAGTGTATGCCACCAGCCTTGGACGCGCAACAACCTTATGAAGCTCAGACTCGGCAATGTCCCGGAGATGATTTTCAGAATTAGGGTCAGCATTCTTTAGCTCGTACTCCAACAATTCAAAAATTCGAGTCCATGATTTGATGGAGTTTATGGCCTTTGGAGTAGTATCAGAGATAATATCACCTTCCTGTGTGTCTTCGTTTTTCTTCAGTGCCTTTTTAGGTGCCATGGCTCCGCATTTGACTTGAAAACCTGTCACAGAAAGTGGATGAATAAGTTCGGCTTAAAATAAAAATATAGAGGTTCGAATATTTACTTTGAATACTTTTTAAAACATGACTAGATTTGCACAGTTGTCATGAATTTAAATCTCTTAATGCAGAAGATATTTTTCAGAGATATGCATTCAATGTCTGTACTTAGGCGCTCTCAGTTTTTCAAATAAAATGAGAAACTTACTTAATGGGTGAGAGAAACATAAATGACGCTTAATATGATTACCATTAATCTTATTTTTAAGAAAAGGTTAATTAATATTAATCATAATTTAAGGCTGAAAACTTCATTTTTCGGGATTTCGGAAATCTTGATGTCGAGAGGTATGTAGTTGATGAAAAAATGAAATCCAAAAATGCGAAATCACGAAATCGCGATGCTTTAATTAAGAATTAAACGCTTTTAGCATGTTAATTAATTGACCCTTTAGGGATTTTAGAAATCGGGATTTCGAGAAACATGACGACATGAGACATGTGTTATAATAAAATCTGATCTCCAAAATCGTGAAATCACGATGGTTTAATTGTTTTAAACAGGACTTAACTTATCTTAATTAACTGAATAATCACGATTAGGGCCAAAACATAAAAATTTTAATTTAACGTGACTTATAGATCGGGGTTTCAGAAATTGAGATTTCGGGAAACATGATGACAAGAGACACGCTCTCATAGAACTGCGAATCTCGAAATCTCGACATAATTATGTTAAACTTTAACCTTTCTTAGAAAAGATTAAACTAATTCATTTTTTTTAATTAAGGTTTCAATGTTTCAGGAAATCGGGGATTGGGGTTTCGTGATTCAATTTGCATCAAACATTTGTTTGCAGAAAACCCCGAATCCCGATTTCTTTAACGTTTAAATTAAAAAATCACAAATTTTAAAATTACAACCCATTTTAAATAATTTTTCAAAAGAGCTTTACAAAATTTATATTTTTTTAAACTTTTTCCTTTCGTTATCCAAAAAAAAATGATAAAAGGTATCGTGAATTTAGAAATAACGAAATTCTTATTTTCAGAAAGTGGAAACCCGAAAAATAAAAATCTAGGCCTTAAGGACGAAAAATTTAAGCTTTGTTTCAACATAGGCTCCAACTGGGGACCTCGTCTCCCTATGGGACGAGGAGAACATGTAGACTCAGTGCCTTCATTGGGTAAATGGTGTCAAGGGTTTATCATTGTTAAACTGCTAAAGAAGAGGAAAAAGAGAGATTTTATAAAACCTTCGAAAAACTTTTCAAAACTTCTTATTTTCTTTAAACTCAGTTGTAGTCTTCTTCATAATATTCTCCTTCCCGTTCTAAATTTAAGTTAGTATTAAGATTATTAGAACAATCTTAGGAAACTCAACAGATTTGTAAATTTCAGCTTGCATCAATCGAAATAAAATTTATAATTTTTAAATGGGGAGCTCTATTTTGACTTAAGATGAATATCCAATTTCGAAAAACTGATAACTAGAATAGAGTGATTGATAAGTATGAAAACCTTACAGACACCTCAGATATTGCTTCACTGCCAGCGGGCCTGTTTAGTACCCCGATGAAGTTATCTGTCCCTTTTTACTGAATTTCCTTTCACCACTTCGAGTGCTAATTATATATTTATACTCAGATATTACTTCACTGCCAGCAAGCCTGTTCAGTACCCCAGTGAAGTTATCTGTTTCTTTTATATTTAGATGAGGGCAATCATTTAAATGAATTTCCTTTCATTGTCTGTGGGACTAGATGGGGGCAATCAAATATGAATTTCCTTTCACCATATGTCTTATAGTTACCTTGTGCATACAAAGCGGGGGCAATCAGTGATACTTAAAATATCAGGGGTGGTCATCTGTATAAAAATTTATAATAGGGGTTTGTCAACCTATTTTGATTATTCTAGACCAATTTTTCTCGACTTTCAAAATTCCTCAGTCTGTAGAGAAAAAGGGAAAAAATATTTTCAGGGGTTTTCTTTTGAGCAAGCTTAAATTCTCAGACAAACTGTTAAGAAACCTAAGAAAGTCAGAATCAACCCAAACATAACCACTTTTAGTCAGAGAATAAGAACTATGAAGACTGGACTTACCGAATTTAATCATTTGTTGATTTTCAAGGTTAATACATAATCTCTCCTACTTTGATGAGAAAGCCCGAAAATGTGAAGATAGTATCGAGGGTATAAAAGGAGATGTTCAACAATCTGTAAACCATAAAACATAGGTTATGATTTCAAAAAATAACTCTTTGGACTCTTTTCTTCTTATTTATTATTTTTATTTATTTATTTATTTATTTATTTTTGTATAAAAACTTAACTAATTTTTATTTTATTTTTATTTATTTACAAAATGAGAATGGATTTTCTAAAAATGAAAAACAAAATGGTATATACAATGAGATTTTCTGTAAATTAATTATTCCATATAATGCTTTAAAAAACGCCCATTAACACAGGCATTCAAGATCTTACCATCCAAATTTTCAAGCAGAAATGAATTTTTTCCTTCAGAAGATGCTACCTTAAATGGTCCATACCAAATATGATCAAATTTACCATTTTTTCATGAATCCTCTTTTCGAGCATCCCACCTCAAAACCAGATCCTCGGGGAGAAAATTCATGTCCTTGGATTTATGATCAAATAATATCTTCATGTCATCCTGGTACTTCTATAACTTTTCATCTACTACAACCCCATGCTGTTGAACTTCAATCAGCTGATTTATTCTTCTTGTGAGAGGGTTTGGTTCTTCCTTCTCGTCTTGCCATAGTTTCATCACAGGAAGTGCTAAGTTTATGGGCAACTCTACATCTGTTCCGTATACCATTTGAAAGGGAGAAGTACCGATAGACTTTTTTGTGCCTATCCGATTTGCCCATAGAGCATATTTTAAATGAAAATGCCAAGAATTTTTATTTTCGTTTAACACTTTCTTGATTATACTTATCAAGCTCTTATTTGAAGATTCTGCCAGACCATTTCCCTTCGGGTAGTATGCTGTGGAATGACCCAACACAATATTATATTTCTGGCAAAAACTGACCATTTCCATAGACTTAAAAGCTTGCGCATTGTCTGTGACTATCTTTCTGGGACAGCCAAACCTAGACAAGATATTTTCTTCTAAGAAGTCTATAACTACTGAATCAGTAGCCTTCCTTGTTGGTATAGCTTCCACCCATTTGGTGAAATATTCTGTAGCAGTCAGGATCCATCTGTGTTGAGCACTTGAATGAGGATTAATCTCACCTATGAAGTCAAGTCCCCATTGCTGAAAAGGAGCTTCTGTCTTGACTGGGACTAATGGCATTGCTGGTAGTTTATGTTTTCCTGCAAAAAATTGGCAGGGACTGCAAGCTCGTACCTTAGCATTGATATCCGAGAAAATTTTAGGCCAGTAATAACCAGCCCAAAGGATTTTATATGTCGTAGCATTCCAAGCGTGGTTTCCTCCACAGACTCCTTCATGAAATTGACCTATAACTTCTTATGTTTCTGATTCAACCAGACAGACTAAGAGGAAACCAAGCGGGTGTTTCCAGTATAATCGTTTTTCGTAAATACAGTATTTAACTGCATGCAGCTTTAGTGTTCTAGCTTTGGATGGAGACAAGTCAGCTGGACATTTCAAAGTTAATAAGTATGTTACTATGTCCTTGTACCAATTCGATGACACAAATTTCTCTTCGATCCTGTTTTCGACCATTTGGTCCTCAAGTTCATTCACGTCTACCCATCCTTCTTCCTCCTTAGAACTGTTTATCCCAAGAGCCCTGAAATTGGATTCAGCTAGAAGTTTAGCTAAACCTTGTCCCTTTACCAATTTGGTCGGTTTAACCTCCAAGTCAAACTCTTGAATTTTTGCAAGCCATCTTCCTCTTTTACCATCACTGTCTGTTTGAACCAAGATATCTTTTACAGCACTAGTGGGTACATATGCAGTCACTTTAGAATGAAAAACATAAGTTCTGAAATCTTTCAATGCTTTTACCATGGCATACGCTTTCTTTTCCATTATATTATATTTGAGTTCAGCATCTCAGAGACTTTTGCTAAAGAAGGCTATCGGTTGCTCGAAACCTTCTTCATTCTTCTGAAGGAGTATAGCAACAAGCATATGTTCTGAGGCAAATGAAAAAATAAGAAAATCTTTAAGATAATCTGGGCTCACTAGTACTGGTTCCTCACTTATGACCTTCTTAATATGGGCAAAGGATGCCTTAGCTTCTGCTGTCCATTTTACTTCACTGTTTTTTCTGAGCATATCTGTAATTAATTTCACAATTTCAGCAAAGTTAGGAATAAATCTTCTCAAGAAATTTATTTTTCCTAAAAATGATTGAATTTATTTCACATTCCTAGGAATAGCTATTGTATCTATAGCCTCTACTCTTTTAGGGTCAATCTTGATTCCATTTCGGGATACAATGTGACCCAACATCTTGCCTTCTTACATAGCGAAATGAGACTTTTTAGGATTTAAGGATAGACCAAACTTGCGGCATTTTTCAAATGTTTGTTTGAGATGAATCATATGGTCTTCATCTGATTTAGAAAAAACAGTAATATCATCCAAATAGATGACTACAAACTTGTCTCGTTCGCCAATGAAAGCAATATCCATTGTGCGTTGAAAAGTAGCACCTACATTCATTAGTCCAAACGACATTTTATCATACATAAACATGCCCCAAGGAGTGGTAAATGCGGTTTTTTCTTTGTCAAGATCACTGACGACAATATTATTATAACCTGAAAATCCGTCAATCATTGACATTCTATTAGCCCCTACTACTTTTTCAAGAACATGGTCCATTTTAGGTAGAGAATAATTATCTTTGAGAGAAGATTTATTAAGATTCCTGAAATCAACACATAATCTAATTTCCCCATTTTTCTTTCTAACTAGGACCAGATTAGCTACCCAATCAGAATATCTTAGGGGTACAATTATCTTAGCGTCCAGAATTTTTTTGACTTCTCGTTCGATAATAGGTAATAAAATGGGGTTAAATTGTCGGAGTTTTTGTTTAAAAGGTTTGACACCTGGTTTGAGAGGTATTTTATGTTCAATCACAGAAGTGTCATATGTTTTCAGTTCTTCATATGACCATGCAAAAACATCTTTATATTTTCTTAACAACTCCGTGTATTTATTTTTGTTTTCTGTTGATAAATATTTGGATAGTTTAACCATTTAGGGGTTTTCTTCAGTTCCTATATTACAATCTTCAACCTCTTCTGGTTGGGGTTGTAGAGTAGTTTTAGAAGGGATATCATCTTGATTAAAAAGTCTTTCCAAAGGGATTAGACCCTTGTGGATTTGGTTGTTCTTGAGAACAAGAATTCGGTGGTTTGCAATTTTATCGTGAAATTATTTAGAATCCTCCCCTTCTTGCATAATCCAAATAGGATCATTTTGATTTTCTTGATCGGTATGCGTTTCTGCAAATTCATCTAATGATTCTAGAAACTTTTGAAGCTGCTCATCGTCTTCAAAAACCTGCAATGTTGTATGTTATTTGGTATTGAAGGGCGATGTCTCATTTGTAAATGATATTTTAATTTAAAAGCAGTTGGGGGTGTGAAAGTAGATGCAGCTTTGGCTAAAGCATCAACCTGTTGATTCTCAGATCTTGGGACGAAATGAAAATTCACATATGTGAAGAAGTTCTCGATTAAATCCCAAACACAATTCCTATAGGACCGTAATCTAGGATGCTTAGCCTGATACTGTCAATTCACCTGTTTTATAATCAACTCTGTGTCACCAAGGACTTCGAGTTTCTTAATTTTCATCCTTCTAGCAGCTTCTAATCCTAGCACTAAAGCTTCATACTCGCATACATTGTTTGTACAATCTACATTCCACTAGAGCCTATATGAAAAAGGAATAACAAATTGATCATTAGGAGCCATAAGAAGTGCTCCTGCCCTGGCTCCGAGATAGGAGGAAGCACCATCAAAATACATTTTCCATACACCAGTACTATATACATTTTTCTCTATTTCATTTTTTTCAATTTTTTCTTCTATACATTTATCGTCTACATCTAATTCAAAATCGTCATCTAAAGATAATATACAATTTCCTAAATCTTGGTCGGCAATATAAACTGGATGATTGTTAGGGTTTTTTTGGTCACCTACAGTAAATGCTAACCTAGTCTCTCTGTAAAGATGGGTGTATTGGCCTCCGAAAAATGGAATTGTAGCATAAGTCACATCTAGTTGGAGAGATCCTCCAAGCGTAGTGCCCCATGAGAAGGTATCAAATGAGGGGGGGAGTGAAAGTGATCTTTCAAGAGTTTACGATGAGTTTGATTGCGTAAAGTCAGGTTGATCTATACTATATGTGGACAAAAGGACTTGTTTAAGTGATTTTTCGCAATTTTAAAATTTTTTCCGGATCGGAGACTGGCGATGTCTGCTTGCTATCTGGGTTTTTTCTGGTGTTCTTTTGGCTACTAGCCAGTTTAATTATTGTGGAGTTGCCAAGTGAAAAATATTTTAGCCTTAGAAGGTTTTTTGTCCTTGTTCACTATCAAAAACAAAAAATGTCAATGTCGTTTTTCCCAGGGAAAAGATTCGTTTCTTCATTCACTAGCAATGGCGCCAAAAAGATGTTGTTCCTAAGTTTATGCATTAAGGCTATAAAGCATACCATCAAGGCATCCATAAATGATTTAAAGGAATGATTTGGGAATAAGAAATCAAAGGAAGATTAAAGCAGAATTAGTTTCTCAACTGTCTCTGTCTTGCTTCCTGTTGTTCTTGGATGCTAATGTCTTGCTCAATAGAAGCCCATGATCGTTCTAAGTCAACCCGGTTAGTTGCTATTTGTAAAATAGTATTAAATAAATTCAAGGCAATACTGGTTTGATTCTGAAGGCCCGGTTCAACGTTAGGTTGTCTGCTACTTGGGACAGTCATGGATGATAAAAATTTATTTATTTGTAAAGGGGTTTTAATCAGTCTATTACTTCAGATTTCCAGAGATGAGAACAAGAAAAACAATTTTAAAATCCAAAACAATAATGTAAACACATTCGAGGTCATTTCCTGGTTTTGTAACAATTTTGAGAATTGTAAACAACAAATAAACACTACAGAAAAATATGAGGCTTTAATCAAGAAAGAATCTCATATTTCAATAGACAATGATGAAAGAAAACGAGGTTTCTAACAAGAGTTAAGTATTAAGTAACAAAAGTTTTACAGGTCTTAAAATTACTAAAAGTGATTTCAGAGGAAAAACTGTAAATCATTTGAGATCCAAACCAATCTGAAATATAAATCAATGATGCATATAACTTTAAATTGATTACTTGTTAGAAAAACATTAAAAGAAAAAATTCGACAAAGTATAATAAATAGGGAGAAGACACATAGCTACAAAGTTGCAGGATCCAGAATCTCGTTTGTGATCTATATTCTGATGTATTTGAAAACTGATATTACAAAAATGGCTCTCTCCAAAAATTCCGAAGCCTTTTCTCAGCCTTTAGAAACTATATTTATACATTTTCAGCAAAATTTCTCATTGGCGACTAACCAACTTCCTAATATTATGGTTACATAAACATAATGTCAACCGTTTACAATTTCTTTTTAATTTCTAATAATAAAAACATTTAAAAAAGGTTTTAAGCTTTTGTTGACGAACTTCTTTTCTCCGCTTCAATACACTGAACACATTTTCCCAAAAAATTCACTAAGATCCTGGGAGCATCAGGTATCTCATTTGCTTCAAATGAGAAAAATCTTCTCTGCAATTCGGGCAAACGATTTTCTATCATCCTTTCTATGAATTTAACAGTTTTCAACCTTAGATTTGAAGTCACCATCCATTTGTTGATCTCTGTTATATTGATCAATTTAATTTTAGCAATCTCTGTTTTCATTTTCTCCAACTCTTGTTTTAACCTTAGCTGGTGCTTAGCAATATTAATTTTTCCTAATAATCTAGAACAATCATCTGTTCTGATATTCAATGAATCTCTTTCTAAGAGATCAAAGATTCCCTGGCAATCCTCATTAACTTCTCTTGTGATGTGTTTATGATTCGGCAAGAGTTTATACATTACTTGAATGTGCTCAGGCCTGAATGAGCCGATGATAGCTCCTTGCTCATTCTGAATGCTCCTTGTTGGGATATCTACCTTATCCAGAGCCCAACCGATCATATCAGTATATGCCACCAGCCTCGGACGTGCAACAACCTTATGAAGCTCAGACTCAGCAATGTCCCAGAGATGATTTTCAGAATTAGGGTCAGCATTCTTTAGCTCGTACTCCAGCAATTCAGAAATTCGAGTCCATGATTTGATGGAGTTTATGGCATGTGGAGTAGTATCAGAGATAATATCACCTTCTTGTGTGTCTTCGTTTTTCTTCGGTGCCTTTTTAGGTGCCATGGCTCTGTGTTTGACTTGAAAACCTGTCACAGAAAGTGGATGAATAAGTTCAGCTTAAAATAAAAATACAGAGGTTCAAATATTTACTTTGAATACTTTTCAAAACATGACTAGATTTGCACAGTTGTCATGAATTTAAAGCTCTTAATGCAGAAGATATTTTTCGGAGATATGCATTTAATGTCCGTACTTAGGCGCTCTTGGTTTTTCAAATAAAACGAGAAACTTACTTAATGGGTGAGCGAAACATAAATGAACGCTTAATATGATTACCATTAATCTTGTTTTTAAGAAAAGGTTAATTAATATTAATCATAATTTAAGGCTGAAAACTTCATTTTTCGAGATTTCGGAAATCTTGATGTCGAGAGGTATGTAGTCGATGAAAAAACGAAATCCAAAAAAGTGAAATCACAAAATCACAATGCTTTAATTAAGAATTAAATGCTTTTAGCATGTTAATTAATTGAGATTAAACCCTTTCGAAATTTCTAGAAACATGATGACAAGAGACATGTGTTATAATAAAATTCGATCTCCGAAATCGCAATGGTTTAATTGTTTTAAACAGGACTTAATTTATCTTAATTAACTGAATAATCAAGATTAGGGACAAAACATAAAAAGTTTAATTTAACGTGACTTATAGATCGGGGTTTCGGAAATCGAGATTTCAGGAAACATGATGACAAGAGATGCACTCTCATAGAACTGCGAATCCCGAAATCGCGACATAATTATGTTAAACTTTAACCTTTCTTAGAAGAGATTAAACTAATTCATTTTTTTAAATTAAGGTTCCAATGTTTCAGGAAATCGGGGATTGGGGTTTCGTGATTCAATTTAAATCAAACGTTTGTTTGCAGAAAACCTCAAATCCTGATTTCTTTAACGTTTAAATTAAAAAATCGCAAATTTTAAAATTACAACCCGTTTTAAATAATTTTTCAATTGAGCTTTACAAAATTTATATTTTTGTAAACTTTTTTCGTTCGTTATCCAAAAAAAAATGATAAAAGGTATCGTGAATTTAGAAATAATGAAACTTTTATTTTCAGAAATCCAAAACCCGAAAAACAAAAATCTAGGCCTTAAGAACGAAAAATTTAAGCTTTGTTTCAACAGTACACGCGGCCTGCACAAGGCCTGCACGAATGTACCCACGCCCTATCCTCTTACAGCCCATGTGTGAACGCTAGCTATAGAGATAGCAGTAGCGTGTAGGAGTTCAGAGAACCTCAGAGGTAGTCCTCCTCTTCCCTGTTAGAGACACACATTCTCAGGGGGTTTTCTGGAATTTTGTCTGAGTCTTGTTTACTAACAGTCCTATCTCAGATTGTTTTTTGCCTTATTATTTTTCCTTGCATTTTTTTTTCTGTTAGAAAGAGTATCCAAACCTTTAAGGGATCTTGGTTATCAATACCAGAGGTCTTGTTGGATCATGTTGTCATTGATGCCAATGGTTTGATTGATTGATGTCATTGATTGATGTCAAGTGATTGATTGATGTCAAAGGATTGATTGATTGATGATTGATGTAATATAATATGTATTGTCCTTGATGAGAATGCATAGATGAAGATGGATAAATGAGTTGTCATTGATACATGATGAAGATGGATCGATGTGGTTCCATTGGTATATGATGCATTG
>JASDQU010170215.1:0-12775 GCA_032191745.1 Picea mariana | reverse complement strand
ATTTGCCACATTATCGACCTTCCTAATCTCCTAAGTCATCAAAACTATGGTGATCTTGGAATGCTTCTCTCAATGCTTTTTGAGCATAAAAATACAATTTTAAAGAAATTGAAGTAATCTCGTACCTTCTTAAGGTATGCTATATCAATTGGTTTCAGTGGATGTTCATCATCATCATCATCATCATCATCATCATCATCGTCATCATCATCATCATCAAACTTTAGTTATTCACAACACTTTTTAATTATGACTATTCATGAGTAAAGTAATAATAATATATTGTTATTGTGTGAATACTTTTTTTTTTCCACAGAAAATTACACATTATATTAAGATATATAATCTGTTCACAATATCAAAATCATTACATCCATATTACTCTTCTTGAGTAACAATATCTAACCATATCAGAGAAGCTACATAGCACATCAAAAATCCCTTCAAAAACTGGCTTGATAGACTGTCCAAACAAAAGACAACTTTTTCAAAAAGTAGTTTTTGTCTTACATACATACCAAAAGTACAAAAAAAAACAACCTTCATACAAGTCTTCACACAGATAGTGCCCACTAGAATGAATGCTAGTACAGCTTTAAAAATTTCATTAGTACCTCATGACCATCTACCCACTGATTGTATGCTATGGATCCTAGGCGCGCAGTGACGACCCTTTTTGATAAAAAATCAACCTCTTGGTTCTCTTCTTTGTATACATGCGAAAATGTAATAGCTGAAAAAAACTTGAAGAGTTCCTTTATCCTGTCCTTCCAACATTCTATTGAGATTGCCTGTAGAGATCCTTTTTCATTAAGCCAATAAATTACTATTTTTGAATCCCCTATGACATGAAAGTCAGTGATAGAGAGTCTATGAGCCAAGGTTAGAGAGGCCCAAACACCCAAAATTTCTTCTCTTGTGTTTGTTCCTCCACCACAGTTAAGTGTCCACTTGTAGACTATATGTTCATTGATATTGATGACTCCACCCACACCAGTTTGTTCCCCATTTTTTTCAGCAGCCCCATCAAACCATTTTATGATTTTATTAATTGGTAAAGTATGGACTGGACATCTAATAGAGTGAAAATTTTCCTGTGGCCTATGGCTTCTCACCACACCTAAGGAGAGAAAATAAACCTTCTCAAAAGATGGTTTCCTTGACTCAAAAATAGCCAAGTTCCTTTCAAGCCAAATGAACCAACATATGAAAGCTGACAAGGATAAATGATTTTGATTCTGATAAGCCTAGTTTGCAAAACAATCCTTCATTGTTGTTCATGTCCACCTTGTAGAAATCTTGTGTTCCTCTTTGATCTTTTTCCATACAGTACGAGTGAAAGGGCATTGTACAAAAAGATGAGTTTCAGTTTCCCCATTTCCTTTGCAAAGATGACAGAATCCTGGCCCAACCCAACCTCTCTTTTGAAGGTTATTCCAAGTAAGTAATTTGTCTTCAATGAGAATCCATAAAAATAGCTTAATCTTTTGTGGGAAATCCCATCCCCACAATTTTCTCCTCCATCCTCCTATTTTGTTTTTCCACAGCTTGGATGTAAGAGTATTGTAAACATTTTTAGTTGTTATCAGTCCATAACTATCACCACCTGTCCATCTTAACTCATCCTCTCTACCATAAATAGAAATTCTAGATCCAATCAAGCTCGCCCTGTACCGATCCCAAGCAGAAGCGAAGTCACCCTCCAAATCCATATCTGTATTGTCAAGCCAATTGGAGTAGATCGACCCCTGCATAGGAGCCCTACTAGCTTGATATAGAAAATACACATTTTTTCTATTTAAATAAGTAATCAACTCAACAGTAAGTATGGAATCCTTCCCCATGCCCAAAATTTCATCCTTTCCAAAAATAATGGAATCACCCGCACCAGGTTTCCAAGTGAGCCAATGCAAAATCAAAGGTAAAGAGTTCAGAAGATTTTTCCAGGATTGGGAGCCAAAAGATGAGACTGGCGAAGCTAAGCGTAGCCAAGTCGAGATAGAGATGTGGGGAAAGTATTTGTATTTTAAAACCCTCTACCAAATTCCTGGAAGCATCAATATGCACCAAAAATATTTTGTAGCCAAAGCCCTTGAAAAACAATAGATTTTTCTCCGACCCCAACCACCAAAAAACTTAGGTTTTGAGATGGTCTCCCAATTGCATAAGTGAAAGGTCAAATATTGTTTGTTACCAGACCAGAGAAAGGAAAAAAAACAATTTACGAATCCGGTTCAGAACTGAATCTGGGATGTGTGCCAAGGCCATCCAATAAACTGGTTGTCTTTCAAGCACCGCTTTAATAAAAACAAATATTCCTCCCAAGGAAAGAAAACGATTGCACCAGTGGTGAATACAATTCTCATATTTTAGCAAAAGCCACTGCCAATCCTTCACCTTGTAACTGTTCAACTTTAAATAGAAGCCCAAATATTTAAACCTGACCGATAGAATCAAGAAGCTAAAATGAAACAGTGATTTCAAATCATCTAGAAGACCTTGTTGGACACCATAGTGTATAAAGGCAGACTTATTAACATTGATCATCAATCCAGTTGCACCACAAAAGGCATTTAAGAGTGTGTGTATTTCCTGCCATTCAGAAAAAGAAGCTTTGGAAAGAATAAGCACATCATCCACAAAGAGTAGATGGATGATCTTAACCATCCTAGAAACCTTTATTCCAGTCAGCTTCCCTTCAGATTAAATTTTTTTAAGAGAGAGACTCAAACCTTCCATCACTAGAATAAACAAAAGAGGAGACAGTGGGCATCCCTGTCACAATCCTCTACCACTATTGAAGAATTTTGTGGCCTCCCCATTGATCAAAATGGCATATGTTTTTGAGGCAACACATCCCATAATCCAGTTTTTCATAAGACGTCCAAAGCCACAATGAATAAGCATAAGCCGTAGATAATCCTAGTTTGTGCAATCATAAGCCTTTTTTAAATCTAGCTTCAAAATGATAGCTTGTAGTTTTTTTCCCTTAATACTGCGAAGGCACTCCTGTGTTGTCCTTATAGCATCTAGAATATGCCTTCCCTTGAGGAAACCCAATTGTTCTTCAGACAAGGTACGAGAGAGAATTGGTCTGATTCTCCTTGCTATTACCTTTGAAATAATCTTATAGCATAAATTTCACAGAGCTATAGGGTGAAAGTCAGTGAAGGAACTAGGATGGTTGGTTTTTGGAATCAGAGCTATGAAGGTAGAATTGATCAGAGAAAAAAATTCACCATGAATTCTAGTTTCCTCCACAACAACTAGTAAATATGTAGAACCATATCAATGAAGTGAAGGAAGAATTATCCAGTCCACCCATCAGGGCCTGGACTTTTATCCTTTGCAAAACCTTTAAGAACATTTGGAATTTCCTCAATTGTACAAGGATTTTCAAGAGTGGTGACTTCGTCCTCCAATACAAGCTTTGGATACAAGCGAACAATATCCAACTGATCACACAATTTAAACTGGCCCGTGTCTTGAAAAAATGAATTAAAGTAAGAAACCGCTTCATCTTTAATAGCATTCTGACATAAATGAACTCAACCATCTTCATTAGTGATGTCCCAGAGGTTTTTTTTGTTCCTCCTTTAGCTCGGAAATCTATGAATTTTTTTTGTGTTATTGTCTCCACTCTTAATGCAGATAGCCCTACTCTTTTGCCTCCGTCGTTCTTCTTCTGCCAAAAGATATTTGTTGTGCTTCACCTCCAAAAACATCAAACGATGATCAAAATCATCATTAAGAAATCCTTTAAATTTATGAACATAGAGCAGTTCCAGATCAACTTCCATTTTTTTTAAATATTCCTGTTCCTGAATAATTTTTTCTTTTGACCATAATTTTATTCGTTTTTTAAGGAGGGATAACTTCTCGACTAATCTTCTTTGTGCCCCTTATACTTGTTGAAACTATACATCATTCCAAACTTCACTAGATAGAGTGGCAAATGAATCATCCCGTAACAAAACATGATTGAACTTAAAAGGATGAGCTACCGTCGATAGGCCAATATCCAGATGTAGAATAATTGGAGCATGATCAGATATGAATGGAAATTCCACCCACGATCTAAATATCATAGATGTACCTATAATACAATTTGCCACAAAAAATATGTCAAGTATTTTAGCAATACTGGAGTCTCCTGATCTACCATTACGCCATGTTGGTGCCAACTTTGTCAGAGCCACATCCACCAATAATGAATTATCAAACAAATCCCTTAAAAAGATTGCCAAAGGATCTATCAAGGCTGCCATACCCCAAATCTCATCTGAGTTTAAGGTGAAGTTCATATCACCTGCCATAATCAGATCAACATGAGCTAACAGACCCCTATCTTCCAATTTTTTCCAGAAAAGATTTTGGTCTGTGCAAGGACCATAAACATTCATAAGTGTAAGATTCCTTTTATCTACTACACTGGAACTTGTCAAGAAAATACCGCCACAAGTGAGGACATACGAGAAAAGAAAGAAACTTGGGTCCCATGACAAGAGAAGACCCCTCCAGTTTCCAACTGAGCTAATTGCACAAGACATCCAATCAGGCCTGAGAGAAAACATGAAATCCCTGGCCTTCTCCTCTTGGGTTAAGGTCTCTTGTAGAAAAATAACATTGGGTAAAGTATTTGAGAGAAGCTTGAGCATAGAGGCCATTTTTAGGGGTCCTCCTACCCCTTTGATGTTAAGAGAAATAATTATCATGAATTTTTCCCTTGCAAGGGATTTTATGCCTCTAAGTGCCCCCTGGTCAATAGTAGCTGAAAGTTGATTAGCCAAAAAGGAAAGGTTTGTGCCCTTTTTTTTGCGGGAATTTCTAGTCTTAACTGGGGATAATTCAAGTGCCAAACCCCGTGACCAAGCAAGGTCCTTCCCAAACGAGACTTCTGAACTACCAGAGACTGTTGCGTCATCTCTGTGCCTGCCCTAAACCACAACAAATTTCCCCAAGTAATTCGGGATAGGGACATGAATAGTAACCTCCCTATAGGAAGGTACCAAATCAGATAACATCCTATCCAATTAATGCTCACTAGATGCAGGTTCTCCGTAACCAGGTAAAAGAGGTGAAACTTTCACCGATAAAATATCAGGAAGTACTGGGTTAATCATGTCAAGAGTATCAACAGTGGTAGTGGAAGGCACAGACTCATCTAACAATGAATCAGGAGTAAATAAAACTATCTTAGGATTCGGATCTAAATCCTCTATAACTTTATCATGAACACAAGTCTTAACAGTCACCTCATTTAAAATGGACTTTGATGAATAAAAAGAAATGAGATGATCTATTTCCCAAGTACAATAAAGTGAAGGAACGTAGTGTCTCAACTTACCAACAAAGGTGTTATTTGAGGATGATGGACTGTCCAAGTCCCAAGCACCCGGGAAAGCACCATGCTCCTGTGCCTCCAGCTCTGGTGAGTAGCCACTTGTGATATTCTCCTTTGAGGGTGTCTCGTCAATAGGTGCTCCAAAAGGATGGTGACAATCCTTCCTTAGATGTCTAGTTTTTCTGCATCATGAGCACTGGAAAGGAATCCATAGATAGTCTAGTCTCTGGGAAAAAACTAGACCGCGCCATTCAATTTCCAAAGATTCCAACAGTCCCCCATGTATATCCACTTCCACTAGAATTTTAGCCATTCTTTTGTCCTTGGACTATAACGTATCCTTTGTTGTCTTTATGAAATGACCCAAAACATTTCATATGGCCTCCATAGCTTTAGAATTCCACAGCTGCAATAGAAGACCTGAGAGCAAGACCCAGAGATGACGAAGACTAAAATATTTCATCGTCGGGTCGAACTTAATCCTCCACCTCTTAAGCATAAGGCTACCACCTTCAAACACACAAAAATTATCCAAAATCCGAGTGGTGTCTTCAGGGGTTTTGAATACAAAGCCAAACCAACCCCTCGACAATGTCAGAAGCACCAGTGAATAACCCAGGATGGGTTCCTAAGTAGCACACATCCACTTCGAGACAAAAAGTTTGCAGAGAAAACGATAAGCCATCCTACCCACCAGAGCACACATGGAGAGTGAACAAGATTCTTCCAACCCAATGTGTCCATTCCCAGTACCATTTTCCTTTTAGTTATTTTAGGCTTCCACGCTTGCATAGTTTGCTTAGGAGTGAACCTCTTCCCCGTCGAGCCTCCTCCCTGAGACTCCAAAGGTTGCATAAAATGGGCACTAATTGAACCAAACCCTTTAGCTAAAAAACCTTTGGTGCTAGCCTCCTTAACAACAACAACTACATTAGCGACTTTAGTAGTCAGACCAGAGACCCGGGGAACTTCCTTGCAGAAGGAAGGACCCGACAAAGATGCGGTAAACAGGATTTGGAACAGATAAAGATGATGAAAGAGCCTCCGTCAAAAGAGTAGGAGGATCACTTGAAGTTGCAATTAGTGTGCCATTACTACCTCAATTTTTGCAAAGATCATCCACCATAGAGAGGAAGCTCGGGTGATCCCAAGGTTCCTCGTCTACCACTCCCAAGAGGTTGCTTACGTCATAAACAATTATGAAATGCCACCTAACCTTAAAACACTGTAGCTTTTGGAAAAAAACATTAAAAACAAAGTATGAAATGGCACTTCGGGAATGAGAACCATACAAGAGAAGAGTCAGAAGTAAAAGGTTGAAAAGACAGTGGACCCAATCATAAGAACTAGGGTCCACTTGTTAACTATAACTGTCAGTTTGAAGGTCTGATCCTTAACTGCTTGTCAATCTAAAATAAATACGGAAGGAAGGGACTTAGTCCACTAAATCTGGAGGTCATTGGAAAGGTGGAGAGCACAGACAAAGAGTTAAGCACAGTGAAAAAATTCTAGACTCCTCCCTAACTAAACTAAAGAAGCCACTAAAGGTTATACCATATTCATCAGGGTGAACTCCGTGACTTGGGTCGAGAGAAAGAAGCCATGAAACTTGCAACCCAAAAGAATCCCGCCAAAACCATAATTTGAAAAACGCTCGGCTCCCCATCTTCACCCTTCTAGCATCCACCTATAACAACGTAACCGAGAAATCTATTATGTGAATACTTAAAAGTTGGAATTGTTTAATTTACATTAAAAGTGGGAATAATATATAGGATTTGTATTATAACTATTGTTAGTTATAATTGTACTTTTAAATTGAATGCCCATGAAATTATCTTTAGTTTATTCACAATTTAAATTATGGCAATAAGGAATAGTTATGAATGTAACAATCATGAAAAGGTAAGAAATAAAATTTATATTAGGAGTAACACTTATAATAATCAATGATCGTTATCGTGCAAACTTGCGCAAGAGGGAATCTCATTCGCAATCTTGTGTAAGGTTGATGATTTCTTTTTGCAACCTTGTGGGACGAATGAATTCCTTGTACAATATGAATATTAATGGAAATTTCTAAAGTTATAATTCACGAGTAATACTATTTGAATTTCATTCATGTATGATGTAGTATTATGATAATAGTAGGATAAATCACATGTATTGGAATTTCAATTATTGTGGTTTATCATTAATGGTTCAATTGACATTAATAATTACTAATGAAATTGTGAAGGACTTGTAAAGTAAATTATCTCAATTAGACTAGAAGTTAAATTATGGAAGTGTGAATCTTATAAGTATCTCAAAACAACGACTAGTCATGAGACCTTGAATGGTCGATATATATCAGAAGAATATACGATTACAAGGGCTGCTTATATGTACTTGAAGATAGAGATAACTAGTTGATTATAAATAAAATTCCCTTTCCTTATTCTAAAACATATTTATATTCTGGCATTAATAGTTATGCATATGCCATCATTTTGTTATATTATCGAATCATGTATTAGTAAAAAAAAAAAAAAAAATTTTTATTGTTAAGATTCAATTGTAACAATCCAGTAACTGTTTACTTTTATTATGTGTTACTCTGTTAACTTGATATAATTAATTAATATAAAAAAAAAAATTAAATTGCATAACTTACCGAGGCACTACATTAGTGATTCCCTGTCTAAAAAATATGCACTATCACATTTCTGCATTCTACCTGTTCATATAAATATTTGACATATTAATTCATAGTATTTTCAAAACTTGTTTATCTTGGAAATAGGTTTAGGAATCTACTTTCATTTCCCACTGACATCATTTGAATACAACACTGAATGGAAAAGTTATGCCCAAAATAGTGATTGTTGGTCCAAGCTAGAAATTGAAAACAATTGTGTCATGTAGGTTGTTACAAAGATGATTTGACATATTATTTCAAATAATTTTGAAAACCTGCTGTTAGTGGAGATATACACATGAATTAATTTCATCTCCCACTGGAATGATATCAATTGAACATTGAACAAAAAAATTGTACTAAAAAGAGTCATTGTTGGTCCAAGATGAAAATTAAAAACAACTCTGCCATGTAGGTTTTTCCTCATCAAATTTGACATATCAGTTCAAGAGAGCTTAAAATCATTTTTATACTAGAGATAGACTTATAATTAACTTTAATTTTTCTTTTGAATCACTTCAATTGGACAACAAACGAAGAAGTTATCAACAAAAGAAGTTATAAATGGCATACCACCAAGACATCTAAACTAAAGATGGACAGAGTACAAGACAAATGAATAATTTTATTTGAAGAAAAATTCAAATACAAATGTTATAGAGATAAACAAGACAATGCTATAGAAATCAAGACAAGTGCTACATAAATCAAAGGTAATGCTACATAGATTTAGACAAGTGCTACAAAATTCTAGAAACAATGGAAAAAAATAAAGAGAGGCAATGATCCATTATCCTTATTTTCCAAAAATACCATTGCTCTCCAACAGTTCCATTGCTTCCCTATAAGCCTTCAAGAATTTTATAGACCGAATCATTTGCAGAAGTACAAAAATTCAAGGATGAAAAGAAGACCTAATATTCTTTATTGATGTAGAATTATGGTATGCCAATGCATTTTCTTGTCTTTTTGAAGTCAATGTAGTTTACTTTGTTTCCTAATAATTTCATAAGAATATCATTGGCATAACCATTGCTACCGAATCAAAACATCAGCCCACTTTCTGCTCCACCGACTATGAACCTCCATAACTTCCTACTTCACACACTCCTAACCCACTCAATAAAGTAACTCGACTCACCTACACTACTAATATGGTTGTAGTTGTTGGAAATATTTTGATGAGTGAAATTCATCTATGGTCCTTAGGATCAGTTAGGAGATGAGTTGAGAAAGATAAATATTAACATGTCCCACTAGCCTAAGAGAGGGTTACGGGGTCCGGTGTATTACAAAGTCGTATAAGATAAGATTTCAAACTCCAGGAATGAATGGGCCATCTCGACCACTTAAAATTGTTTTAGAAATTTTTTAAATGATGCCTAGTATGCATGTTTTAAAATGATGATATGATGGATAATAATAGATGTTGCTTCAACGCATAGGATGTACTGAAGGGAAAAAAAGATGAATGGTACAATAATATTATGGAAGAAATTTGTACCTCAGATATGAGGAATCCGATGGACAGAGGGATAGAGAAACCCCTTCATATTTGATGGCCACTATTACAAGTTTGAAGGAAGAAAATGAGAGTCTCATGTGAGCTCAGGATGAACATGAAAAGTTGAATGTAGTGTTACTGTAGATCTTATCGGAGATTCAAAAACATTTGCAGCAAAGGCCCAAGTAACGTAGAGTTGTAGAAGTCGGAGAATTTGAAAACCTCTTCAGATGCTTAGAAGCATGGATTGACTCATAATGAAGTGGGAAAGAGTACTTCTAGAAAGAGGCATCAAGATACCAAGATATTAGATCCGATGGAAGTATTTCCACGGAGTCATCTAGCAGGAAGACTGCTTCAGTAGAGTAGTCCAGTAGTGGCATGGAGTCAAGTGTCCCTAAGAATAAAAATGGGATAAATTCCAAGAGTTCTTTGATTGAAGAATTCAATAAGGCTAAGCCAACTACCTTCGATGGAGATATCAAGAAGGGAGAAGAAGCTGAGGCATAGTTGTTTGGTCTGAAGAAGTACTTTTGGGTATACAATTACTCTGAGAATATTAAGGTAAGGATCACCATATTTAACCTGAATGGAGGAACTTCCATTTGGTGGGAGGACCTCAAGGAGATCAAAGGATTGAAGGAAGGAAAACTAGCCTATAAACAATTTGAGAAATACTTACGAAAGGATTACCTATTGGAGAAGTATTAAGATGAAAAAATTAAGGAATAGCATGAGCATAAGTTGGGTCAAATTACCATGGATCCTTACACCAAAAGGTTTATGGATTTGTTGAGGTATGTCCCTTACCTCAAGGATGAGAAAGCAAGAGTGAAACATTTTATTAGTGGATTTCCATAGTCCTACCAAGACAAGATTGAGTTTGATAAACCCAAGGTGTTCGAAAACACTATTTGGAAGGCCAAGTGTTGCTATGACCACTCTATACATAAGGAAGATCCTTATAAGGTTTGGAAAATAAAATACAAGGGTGGATTCCAGAAAAATGGTTTCAATTCATTCCCATACAAGAATTCTAGGAAAGGTGCACAATTGGGTCAACAAGTAGAAGTGTACATCAACAAAATTTCCCATCCCAAAGTGGAAATAAGCCAATAAAGCAGGAAAGAGAAAGAGCAGAGGATCCCAAGAAAGGACCTTTGCAATGTTGGGGATGTGGAGAGCCACACCTATTGAGGGATTTTCCCCACATAAAAAATGACACCAAGAAGGTGTATAATGTATAGGAGGAAGCTATAGTCAATTATGTAGATAGAAGCATGTCAAAGATATATGAAGCTGTGGAAAATCGGTAAGCACACCACCAAGCCTCTGTGGTAGAATTGGAAGGTATTATTGCCAATCAACCTATATCTATTTTGATTGACTCGGGATCTAACCTCAGTTATATTTCACCTCGAGTTGTTGAGGCATGTTCATTATAGAGAAAGAAACATGCAAGAGCATGGTTGGTTCAATTAGCCACTGGAAGCAAGAGGAAAGAGGACGAGGTAGTAGAAGCATGTCAAACTGAAATGAATGGATGGTAGACTCAGGAATCCTTGAATATCCTAACACTAGGATCATATGACGTGTTTTTGGGTATACATTGGCTATATTCTCACAAACATAAACCAAACTATTAAAAGACTATTTTGGAATGTGAAGATAATGAGGGAAATGCAAGAATTTTGCAAGGAATTCAGAAGCCAATTTTAGTGAGGAAAATATCATCATTGCAACTCAATAAGTTCAAAAGAAAATGGTTCCCCTTGTATGTTATACAAGTACTTAACTCAGCTAAAATCAAGGAAATGAAGGTTGAAGATCATCCTGTGCTATGGGAATTCAAAGATGTGTTTCCATAGGAGGTGCAAGGACTACCTCCAAAAAGAGATCTTGATTTTTCAATAGATCTTGTACCTAGAGTTGTACTTGCATCCAAAGTACCTTACATGATGAGTATGTTAGATTTGGTAGAGCTGAAGCTGCAGTTGAAGGAAATGTTGGATAAATGTTACATTTGGTTGAGTGTGTCTCCATGGGGAAAACTAGCCTTGTTTGTAAATAAGAAGGATGGTACCTTGAGACTATGCACTGACTATAGGAAACTAAACAAGATGACCATCAAGAACAAGAATCCTTTTCCTAGGATAAATGATCTCTTTGATCAACTTAGAGGAGCTGCAATTTTCTCAAAATATTATTTCAGGTTAGGATATTACCAAGTCATAATCAAGGATGTGGACATCCACAAGAAAAACGTTAGAACAAGGTACGTGCACTATGAGTTTGTAGTGGTTCCATTTAGGATTACAAATGCACCAGTCACATTTATGTGTTTAATGAATAATGTGATCAACAAATATTTGGACAAGTTTATCTTGGTATTTTTGGATGACATCTTGTTATATTCCAAGACCAGAGAAGATCATGAAGAGAATCTTAGGATGGTGCTACAAGTGCTGAGGGAGCACCAGTTGTACGCTAAGTTCAACACATGTGATTTCTTCCAAAAATAAATTTAGTAATTAGGCCACATAATCTTAGTAGAAGGAGTGGCAATAGATCTCGAAAAGATCAAGGAAATCATGGATTGGCCTACCCCTAGAAATGTAACGGAAGTAAGATCCTTCATGGGGTTGGATGGATATTATAAGGTTTATAAAGGGATTTTCCAAGATTGATAATCCTATTACTTCATTGTAAATAAAATGGAAGAGATTTATATGGTCAACACAATGTTAAGATAGCTTCCAGTAGTTGAATCATCTTTTGACTAATTCCCCCGTTCGGAAGATTGGATACCCAAAAAAATATTTCTTGGTTTGTACTCATGCTTGCAAGGAAGAACTAGGAGGAGTCCTTATGCAAGAAGGGAAAGTGATTTGTTATGAATCAAAAAAATTGAATGAGCATGAGAAGAAGTATTTTACCCATGATATGGAGCTTGCAGAAATCATGCATGCATTAAAGATGTGGAGGCATTACTTGCTCGAGAGAAGATTTTTCCTAATGAAAGACCATGGTGGTCTGAAGTATCTATTCGACCATCCAAGGTTGAATGCTAGATAGGCCAGGTGGATGGAGTTTATTAGCGAGTTTGATTTTGAAATCAAATAGAAAAAAGTAAAGGAAAATAGAGTGGGAGACGCACTCAGCCGAAGTGTGCATAAAGTACACTTAGTAGCTACAAGTGTAGGGGAGTTTGATATCAAGAAGAGGATTAAAACCCTCTTGCAGGAAG
>JASDQU010170210.1:0-12028 GCA_032191745.1 Picea mariana | reverse complement strand
CTATGCTCTATTGATACAATTGATAATGTTACAATGATATAAGATGAGGGTGTCTATAGTCGGTTTTCCTTCCAACTCCTAAAACTGTCAAATCTAGAATTTAAATCTATCTACTTTCATTAATTGCCTATAAATGCCTCTACACCTTACAGATGAGAGCGGATCGTTCAAGATGTATTTTACACTATGGAAGTATGCACTCTCTTAACTGTTACATTAAAATCTGTGCATCCAAACTTTCAAAACAATTCAAACATTTTTAACATGTGCCAAAAATGCGATGGTGTTTGTCCCATGCTCACTTGCTGCTGACGATGCTCCTTCATCATACTCCCTCACTTGAAAATTTTCATGGACTCCTGTTCATGAGCTCTTGTACGATTTTTCCATGCTTCTGATTTTCTTCTTCATTCTCCCAGTTGACATCTTCAACTAGATGTCCCTTCCATTTGACCAAGTATTCAAAATACTCTTTTCTTCTGGTCCTCTCGCTGACTCTCTTGTCAAGTATACTCTCCATCTGTGGCTTTTCAGCTATAGGCAATTGTTTAGCCCACTGAACCTCTGTCTGTTCACTATCTTCTCCTACTTCTTGAGCTTTGTAAGGCTACAAATTTCGATCCCATCGGGTAATTCTATCTCATATGCATTTGCCCCAAATTTCCTTATGATCTTGCATGGTCCAATCTTTTTCATTTTCAGTTTGTTATACGTTCACCTTGGGAACATTTGCTTTCTCAAGTGTGCAAGAATCAAATCACCAACTTTGAACTGAATTTCTTGCCTGTGTTGATCTGCTCTGTGCTTATACTCCTGGCTTGAATTCTGCAATTGCTCCTTCACTTGGTTGTGAAGTTCCTTCATTGCCTCTACAAAATTCTCTGCACTAGCATCTCTAGTTTCATCCTGTTCTGAATCTTTCAGTTCAGAAACTCCCCTAGGTTGCATTCCATAAACAATCTAAAATGGACTCTACCCTGTGCTTCTGTTGACCGAATCATTATAAGAAAATTCTGCCTGTGGTAGAATGTGATCCCACTAACTGCGGTGTTTAGTCACTAGGCTTCTCAGTAAATCGCTCAAGCTTCTGTTTGCCCATCCATCCGAAGATGATAAGATGAGATAAAAAACAAACTCGTCCCCAGCTTTTTCCATAAATTCCTTCAGAAATGTCCCATGAACTTGGTGTCTCGATCTGAAACAATACTTCTTGGTAAGCCGTGAAGTCTGACAACTTCTTTGAAAAACAGGTTCGCAATGTGAGTTGCATCGCTGGTTTTATGACATGGTATAAAGTGTGCCATTTTAGAAAATCTTTCTACCACCAGAAAGATTGAATTGAATCCTCTTTGTGTCCTCAGCAGCCCCAATATAAAATCCATGCTCACTGCATCCCACGACCTCTCTGGTATGGTTAATGGCCGATATAACCCTGTGTTCTGTTTTCTTCTTTTTGTGTGCTGACAAATTCTGCATCTTTCCATGAATATTTTGACATCTGTCCTCATCCCTGGCCAAAAATATGAGCCATTTAATTTCGAGAACATTTTATCATGACTGAAATGTCCAGCCAATCCTCCACTGTGATTTTCTTTCAGCAGATTCTCCCTCGTGGAGCATTTTGGAATACACAATTGATTTCCCCTGAATAATATTCCATCATGGATCATATATTCGGTCCATTGGCTTTTGTCCCTGAGAATTGGATTCTCAGATGCCTCATACACCTCTTCAAAATATGGATCATCTCTGTACATGTCCCTGAGGTTATCAAAACCCAATGTTTTGACATTGAACTCCTGCATCAGCAAACATTTCTTCCTCAAAGCATTAACAACTTTGTTAGTAGTTCTAGAAATATGTTTAATTACAAAAGTAAAATTCTTCATGTATTCAACCCATTTAACATGTCTTTGGTTAAGCTTTTCCTATTGAGTTACAAATTGTAAGGCATGATTATCACTGTACAAAACTAACTCTTTAGGAACCAAATAGTACCTCCACTTCTTCAGTGCTTGTATGACCACATAAAACTCTTTGTCATATGTGGAGTACTTCACTTTCATTTCATTCAGTTTCTCAATGAAGTACGTGACTGGCCTGTCATCTTGGCTCAAGACCGCTCCAATTGCAAATCCACTAGCATCACATTGACCTGAAATGTCTTGTTGAAATCTGGCAACACCAAAATTGGTTGTTCAGTAATCTTCCTTTTCAACAAATTGAATTTTTTCTTTGCTTCTTCCATCTAGTGAAAAGATTTATGTCTTTTCTTCATTGTGTCCATCATCAGTGTGCTAATTCCATTGAAATTTATGATAAATTTCCTGTAGAAACTAGCCAATCCATGAAAACTTTGAACTTCAAAGATATTCTTCGGCGATGGCCCATTCTTAATCGCCTCCACTTTATCTAGATCCATTTTCAAATTATCTGTCGAAATAAAAAATTCCAAATAAATGAGCTATGTCGTCATGAATGATGACTTCTTCATGTTTATCAACAACTTCTCTTGCTGTAATCTTTTCATCACTATAGACAAATGCTTCAAGTGCTCTATTTTGTTCTATTGAAAATTAGTATATCGTCAAGATAGACAATGACGATTTTTTCAATGAACTCCTTCAGGACTTCATTCATCAATCTCATGAAAGTACTCAACGCATTTGTTAAGCCAAATGGCATAACAAGCCAGTCATATAGTCCCTCATTTGTCTTGAACGTTGTCTTCCATTCATCACCTTCTCTCATCCAGATTTGATGATAACCGCTTTTCAAATCAATCTTCGAATTTTTTTTATCTCCACTCAAACAATCCATCAAATCATCCATCCTTGGTAATGGAAATCTATACCTGATGGTAATATTGTTAATTTCCCTTGAGTCTGTACACATTCTCCAGCCTCCATCTTTCTTTGGACTGAGCATTGTTGGAACAATGCATGGACTCAAGCTTTCTCTAACCAATCCCTTGTCCATTAAGTCTTGGAATTGTCTTTTGACTTCTTCATTCTCCTGCGGCGTCAATCTGTACACTGCTTTGTTTGGTAAACTAGCTCCAGGTATGAGATTGATGTGATGACTCACACTTCTGATAGGTGGCAACGAACAAGGTAGTTTGTCCACGACTATATCAACAAACTCCTCCAACAACTTCTAGATTTCTTCTGGTAAATCATCCACCCTTGTACTGGTTAAAACAATCTGAGGTTTCCTCACCACGATGAATTGTGTTTCTTCCTTCTTAATCTCCTTAAGAAGTTCCTTCCCCTCATGAGAAGTACAATGTTGCTTACTTCTGTTGTCACTTCTTTATCCTTATTTGGAAACAACATGTGATTTCTTCCATTCTTCTCCAGGGTTTATGTGTTCTTTCTCCCATCATGAATCGCATTCCTATCATATTGCCACGGTCTACCCAGCAATAGATGACAAACATCCATGGGAATGACATCACATAGTATTTCATCCTTATATCCTCCTATTTTAATTTCAACTAAACATTGTTTAGTGACATTTACCTGATAACCTTTTTGTAGCCATGAAACTCTGTATGGGCTTGGATGTTCAATAATCTCCAGCTCCAGCTTTTCTACCATCTATGTAGAAATGAGATTGTCTGTGCTACTGCTATCCATGATGACCGTGCATACCCTATCTTTGGTCTTGAAAGCAGTCCGAAAAAGTCTGTTCCTTTGGAATGAATTTTCTACCTCCTTCTTTGGTGTTAAGAGAACTTTCCTCATCATCAATGATCTTCCACCTTTAGCATATTTTGCCTCAACATTCCGTCTTTGTGCTTNGTGTGAGGAAAAGTGTTGTTATCAACATACTGTCCTCTCTGTGAGCTTCCACCTCTCTCAGTCTAAGTTTGAGGTTTCTTCCACTCTTCCCTAGGTTTCTGATTTTTGTCTTGGGCAATTGTTTTGCCTCTGGCTTGACTTCTGCCTTTCCCTCTTTGAATTTTGTTTCGGCTCAGCTTCTCTTCAGCCTTCAGAGCCATCTGATAAGCATCTTCCACCGTTCAGATGGTCATCATGCTCATCTCATCCTGAATTTCATATCTTAGACCATTCATATATCTGAAAACCTTTTCATCATCACTTTCACGATGACCTGTCCTGATGTTTAGTTTGTAGAACTCTTCAGTGTACTCTTTCACTGACATCAACTTCTGTCTCAAATTCTGCATCCTCCGAAATAGAGTGATTTGATAATCCTTGGGTATGAATTTTGCCTTCATCTTCACAACCATTCTATCCCAACTCTTTATTTTATGCTTGCCTTTGCAGCGTCTATCAGCTTGCAGTTCATCCCACCATAATGTTGCATGTCCTTTAAGTGTTGTGACATGATGTTTTACCTTCTTGTCTTCCTCAACATATTCATAGTCAAAATACTTATCAAGAGTTCTAATCCAGTCTTGAAGCTCTTCAACATCCAGGTTTCCCTCATATATTGGAATGTCCATTTTTTCCCTGGCACCTATCCTTGAAACAACCCGAAACAGGCGTTCTTCTGCTGTGTCTTTGGCTACAACTTCTCCTCCTCCACGTCTAGCTTCATCTTCACTTTCAGACTCACTGATATCTCCAACACTGATTGCATGCCTCTGTGATATTTCCATGGCATCTATCCTAGCACGCATTTCATGCATCTGTCTTGCCCTTGGCGGCTCAGGTAATTTCCTACCCCTTCTTCTTGGCATTTCCCTTTCCTTTGGTGGATTGGGTGTTTGCCTATCTCTTCTTCTCAGTGTCATGGATGAAAATCCTTCTTGCTCCCCCTATATGCAATATACAAACAGAGAAGGGCTCTGATACCACAACTGACACAGACCCCTCCCTAGACCCGTAGGTTGGGATCCGCACAAGATCCTTTCCCTTCAGCCTCTGAGAGCTCGATCGGCTCTTCTATTTCCCTTTCGGGAAATCAAACCACAACAAACCTTGAGGAAATTTCCTCTTTTTACTTTAGGATACTAGACTTCACAATTTCGCGAACCCCGTGGTCAAGCACCTTACCTCTTCGACCTTCGAAACCTGAATTAATGATTTTCCAAAATACAAGTGTCTCGGCCTTCCACTTCTCTTCATGATTTTGGGGTTTCAGCCACTGAAATGAGATTTTAATATGTCCTCGGGGCTCTCGAGCCTTCAAATTTTGAAACCTGAAATGTCGATTCACCCAAATGGTCGATGACTCCCTCCTCTGTACTTATACCATGTTTCACGATTTCGGGTATCTCGGGACCAAAGTCTCAACCTGCTATCCTCTGAAATGATGCAATGCCGAAGTTCGACTTTTTATCAACACAACGAAACTTTTCACCCCTTCGGGACTTCACACTTTGTGACTTCGTGAATCTTGTTGCAAGGCTTTCGGTTCTCCACTTTATGAAACCCCAAAATGGTCAATGAAGGTTTGAACTCTATGTTGACAAGTATGCCACCTGTCCTCTTTCCACTGTCTTCTGACTTTGACACAGATTCTTATGCTCCTTCAAACCTCCAAACTTCATAACTCGCCTTACTTTTCTGCAAGATCTGATGGCTTTCGCTATTTCAGGAATTCTTCTCAGAGAATTCTGACCGTCCGAATTTCTTCTCGGAGATCTCTGGTTCTAAATTGACCCTGCAACTCTCTTCTGGAACCTATCCTCTGCACGATGGCTAAAGTTCCTTTTTTCTCCTTAAACACCTTTAATGCACTACTCTCCTGAGATTCCTTTCGCAAACTCAAATATCCTATGATATTTCTACACGCACTCCTTGCGGCACTTCTTCAAATACGTCTAAGTATTTGAGTTCTTATGACTCTGCGCAACTCCTCGTGACGATAGTCTTCAACCTTCTCCTGGGTCGATAAGTTCTGAACTTCCAACCAGCCTGCGCACACCTTGCACAACTCCTATGCCTGACTTGATATTCTACGGGAAATGAGAACAATGGTATCCCTCTTGAGCTTTCTGAGATGAACTCTGAACCCATCAACACACTCCTTGCGGATGCTTCACTGCACTCCTTGCAAGAACTCTGACTCAAGAAGAGAGACAATTGAAACTCATTCCCTTACTCTCTTAGACTTCAAATACTTAACATGAAATCATACATACATAGCATAAAAGAAAATGTATAGCAGAAAGAGTAAAACAACAATAAGCATAGCATTCAACATGTATACACAGAAAGTATTAGAACACCATGAGTCTGAGTCAAAGCTTCATGTATTAATTTCAGAACTTTTGTACATGGTTTGTTTTTTTACACTGCTCTCTACTTCTTCTCTATGCTCTATTGATACAATTGATGATGTTACAATGATACAAGATGAGGGTGTCTATAGTCGATTTTCCCTCCAGCTCCTAAAATTGTCAAATCTAGAATTTAAATCTATCTACTTTCGTTAATGTTGGACAACTGAGAGGGGGGGGTGAATCAGTTGTTACCGTGCTTAAACAATTATGCTTATTTTAAACTCTTTGCAGAAACACTGAATGATGATCACAATAATGCAGGGAAATAAACAATGGCACTTTTAACATCATTCACATATATAAGAAACATAGAGATAGATATTTCCCGAGGAAACCCATACAGGGTAAAAACCTCTTTTTCTTTATATGATAAGTAATAGTTACATTCTTTACATTATCATACATATGAGCACCAACTCATAATGAGGCTACAACCTNATTTTCTCTAGCACCCACTAGAAGGAAGCACCAACTCCCTGGTTTCTATAGCACCAACTAGAAGGAAGCACCAACTCCCTAGTTTCCCTAGCACCAACTAGAAGGAAGCACCAACTCCCTGAGTGTTTCCAGCACCAACTGGATGAAAGCAACAACTTTCAATCATACAAGAAACCAACCTGTATAAGAGAGAACAATAGTTCTCCCTTGCACCACCCTGCCACCTTGGTTTCTCTGGCTGCAACCAGATGGAAACTACAACTCTCTGTGTTCAAGCACCCACTTGAACCGATGAGGACAACAGTCCTCCCTAGCACCTCCCAACCACCCTGGAATATTAATCTTTTCTATTGAAACTTATTACAGTGATATAATGTTCAACAATGTCTTACCAGACTCATCATTGATCTTCTGCATTTCATTGCTCTGTCTGCCTCATTGCCTTCCTGCACACATGACTTGCACTGTCTGTTCTTATGCATTTTATGCTCTGTGCACCATGTCCATTCACTGCATACTTCCTCTTCTGTTCAATTCAGCTACTGCACTCTCCTCCTTCTCCACACATGAATCACCTTTAATAACAGCAACCACAGAAACTCCAATAGCAACAACAACCCCATCTCTTCTATGTACCGTGTACTTATTGCTTCTATGCACCTTGTGCATGCAATGTGTGCAATACCTCTGCATACTCACACAGTTCCGATATGCTCCACCTCTTGAGTGCTCTGCCTAATCATCATGGTAACTCTTCAGCTTCTCTAGCGGTTTTCCCACACGTTCAGCATAAATGGGTGTGATGCTGAGATTCCTTAGCCTCTCTGGTAGTTGAGACTCTTTGTCTTCTCTGTGACAGTCGAGCTCATCCTTTCTGTTTCATTACAGGCTCCAACGCTCATCCATCTGTCAATCCCTCTAAGAATCATCTTTCTTCACTGGGCGAAGCTTAGAGACTCTTCATCTACTTTGGTGATCACACTGAAGTGTCTTCGAGTCCTCTGGAAGAAACCATTAGTGGTTTCTGGCAGTTACACTGTGTAGAGCTGCAGTAGCCCTCCGATCTTGTTCAAATTCACCTGCATCGTTTGATTGATTCCATCTTTCATTTATTTCGGCATTTCTGCATTCGACAATTTGGCATTCGTGTGACCATGGGTCTCAACATCCCCAGTTGCGATCCCCGAAAGGGAGCTTGGTTGCTCTAGCTCTTTCCTCCATCTCTCGCTAATGTGACAAAGGGCTATGACCATGGCCTTATGCATAAGACACTTTCACGATTTCACATTTCGTGAGTCTGGAGATGAGACATCTCGACTCTCCAAGTCACGATCCCCGATACCCTAAAATGGCGTGGGATCAACGGTCTTGATCAACACTTGATCTGATGGCTCAGATCATTTCGCGATTTCTCATATCGCGATTTCAACATTCCTGTGATGAATGTTCTTGATGCTTCCAACTCCCAATCCATGAAAATCCGAAAGGGAGTCGGATCAATGGTATACATAACCCCCNAGTTGTGTAAACCTGTTGACGTCACACATGTCTAATACCTGCCACATGTCACCCTGATTCGTGACTTACATGTTCTTGAAATTTTGAATCAGTCTGACACTTGTCATTACCTGGTTGTGCCACGTGTTCCTAGCTGACATGGTTTGCTTACGTGAGTTGGATCGATGGTCCAGATCACATCTTGATCTGACGGATGCGATTAAATTGCAATATCACATATCGTAATTTTGGGATTCCTGTGGTTATTATTCTTTGACATCTTCAACTCTCGATCTGTGAAACTCCAAAATGGACTGAGATCAACGGTCTAGATCAAACCTTGATCTGACAGCTCAGATTACATCGCGATTTCTCATATCGCGATTTCAGGATTCTTGTGATTGATATTACTTGACATCTCCAACTCTCGATCTGCGAAACTCCGATATGGAGTTGGATCAATGGTGCAGATCACATCTTGATCTGACGGCTATGGTTAAGTCGTGATTTCGCATTTCGTGATTTCGAGAGGTTAGGGAACCCCGTTCCTTTGACTCTCCAGTCAGCAAAATGTTGATCTGTGTCCATGTGTCCTACCCGAAGATGGATGGTCCTCCTTCTTTTTGGATTTTGTGAGTCCTCTACTCCTTGCACTTTAAAGAGCATGCAGGTTCTCCTTGATCCAACGGTGGTCGGACCCTGCACTCAGATCTAATGCCCGAGATCTATTCTCCATATCTATGCGTTCCTCTTGTCTACATTGGGATATGACGGTCATCAGGAATTCGGGATGGGATCCAACGATCACTGACGCTTCTCCTTCTATCTTACGCATCCTCCTTACTTGGAAGAATTTCTAAGTGTCAAAGGCCTTGACCTTTGATCCACCTGTGATCCTAGGTATGCTATCTCCCTTGAGTTTTAGTCATGAGTTAACCTCATCCCTGGTGCGCACCTACGCACTGCATTTGACTATGTGCTAATACCTCTTGAGCTTACTTTGTTCCTGTTTTTCCATCCATGCACACCCTGATCCTGCCATCAATGACAAGCGTATACTACCTATAAATCATGCCAACCATCCTCTGCACTATCTCTTCTGATCTTATTGAGCTTGCTCTGCAGCATCTTTCCAACCTACTTTTGATGCCCATCTGTTACATTCTTCCTATACTCATGCCATCTTCACTGTTGTACTTGCCATCAATGACAAGCATACGCTACCTGTTAAACATTTTTCAACAATCTCCCCCTTTGTCATTGATGGAAACAAAGGCACCCAGATTCTTTTCTCCCCCTTTGACATCAATGTCAAAGAGAACATGCTCCCCTTGAGCTGTGGTTATAATTTTAGAAGGTATCAGATATTAATCCAATGCAAACTCCCCCTGATGGGATGGACTCTCTCATTTGAGGCCTGTGGAATATTTGTATCTAAACCAGAGTCTTCTCTTTCTGATTCTTGGACCTCTCTTACTCGGACTCCTTCATCAACCTTTTATTCTCATGAGTGGATGACTCCCCCTGTCACTGTTATCTCTCTGCTTCTGACTCTTTTCCCTTTTTGTTCCTAAAGGTTAACTTTCCTTGACAAGGTCTTTCCTCTTGTTACTTCTACAGGATGTCATGTATATCATTTTGTAAAACAAAATGTTGTTGTTGAAGAGGCTGCTATCCCACTGACACTTTGTGTAATTGTTTCTTGTTACTATTCAAACAACCCTTGGATTTCCCCATTGATTCATATCAATTTCTAATGCTGCATTTCATATTTCTCCCATGATGCATACAATCCAAGGTTTTTATCTCCATATTCAATCACAAGAGAAAACTGCTACACCCAGTCTCATAGTTGTTTTTCTTTCTCTCAAATGAAGGACCTGTATCAGGTTTCTTAGGAGCACTGATTTCTACCTTGTTGAGTCCAATACCGGATTTGTCATTTGGTGATCTCTGGCTATCCAAGACCTTGTCCAGAGTCATGGAACTGCTCAAGAACTTGATTTGGGTGTCTTCCTTCTCAACCTTCAAGACTTTTGCTTCCTGTTTATGACATGGTTCTTCTCCTACTTCATCCATGGGGCTAATGCTAACTGAACATGCTTTTATTGTATTTGAATCTTCTTCTTTACTTGCAGGGGAGGACTCAATTTCAACATCATTAATTTTTTTTATACTTTTATTCACCACTTGTCCTGAGTTTATATTTACCTTACATTCTTTGGACGTGAGCATGTCTTCACTGCCTCTGTCACATTTTTGACTTGTACTGAGCAAATTATGTTTTAGACCATCCACAAGCAGAACGTATTGGGCATCTCCTTTGTCATTACTCAAACTCATCATCCCTCTATCCTTGATTTTACTTGGTTCATCATTTTCAAGGATCAAATTTCTTGTTTTTCTTTTATTTATGGACATTAGCTTATCCTTATATCCATTCATGTGCTTGGAACATCCACTGTCTATATTCCCAGAGGCCTTTTGTTTTTGAGTTGAAAGTGCTTGATCACATTTTTGACTATCTTTCCTTTTCCATGTGCTGGCCTTTCTATCTAAGAACTTTATCCTTGTGTCTGCTTTGTAATTCTTCAGATGGTAGTTTGCCGCTTTGTGGCCAAAGTTGTGACAGTTATAGCATTCAATCTCATTGTTCAATAGATCAAAGTTGTTGTTGCAGCGTTGTCTACTCATTGATTGTTTATTAATTCTTGACCTCCTCAGATGCATGTCTCTAGATTTAATTTGGCAATTTGCAATATGTGATGGTTTGTTACTTTGCTGTATCATTCTTTGTTGTGGAAGATATTTATTCCTTGGAAATCTTAATTGCTCATGTCTAAGTCTTAGGGAACAATTTATAGCTTTGTGACCAAAGTTAGAATAGCAGAAACAATATCCATAGAAAAATTCTTTGTACCTAGAAAATGGTTGTCTTCTTTGAGCAAATCGATTTCTTTCATGTTGATGATGTTTTTGAGCAGGGGGCGCATTATTTCTTTGTTCTACAGATTTAGTCCTGGCACCTTTTTCTTTACTTGTCCTGGGCAACTGATTGTCTTCCTTTGTTTCTGCAGGTTTGTTGTTGTCATTGGTTGTCGATTTGACATGGACACTAGCTTTGACAAACTTGATGGGTTCTTTGTTTCTTGCCTGACCACTACTTGATCCCTCTTCAAACCCCAAACCAGCTTTTAGCTTTGGATTTCTTTGTTGATTCAGAATGGTGGTTAATCCTTCTGAGGCTTTGATACTAGACAGATTCTAATGATACAAGGTTTGAAACTTCTCCATCTCTTTCCTAGTTTTCACTACTTCTTCTTCTAGGGCTTCAAATCTTGCCCTCTTTTCTGATAGCTGATGTTTCTGAATATCCTCGATTTTTCTTGCCTCTTGTAATTCCGCCTTTAGCAGGGAAAAGTCTTCATCAGGTTTTTTACCGTCTTTCTCAAACTATAACATCATTTGTTTTTACTTTCTATTCTTGATTCTTAGTCTGTCAATTTCTTCCAGTGCACTGATCAGTTCTCCTTCCATATCAACCACAACTTCTTCATCATTCTCTTCACTGCCTATTCTTTCATTATCATAATCCTCTTTGGCCATAAGCAAGAAGTCATTTACTTTATCTTCACATGAGGAATCACTATCGGTGTCTTCTTAGGAGTCATCATTGTTTACACATAAACTCTTCTTCTTATCAAATCTTCTTGATTTGTGCTTCTCTTCATCTTCAGAGTTTTGATCATGTTTCTTGTGTGGACATTTATTTGCAAAATGACCTATCTTACCACAGTTGAAACATTTGAAGGGAAACTTACCTTGGTACTTGCCTGA
>JASDQU010170207.1:790-21220 GCA_032191745.1 Picea mariana | reverse complement strand
CATAGTTAAATAAATGGTAACATTGTCGAAATATGAAGGTAAGATTGAACCATCCCATAGAAATTTTATTTGATTCTGGAGCTATCCATAGCTACATAAATGATAACATTGTTGAAATATTTCACTTACAAATAAGTAAGAATAAGAAATCTTGGTTAGTTCAATTAGCCATGGGAGCTAAGATAAATGTCAATGAGTTGATTAAGGATTTCCTGATAGAAATTGTTAGTATTGGTTTTGTCCCAATCATTAGAGATTAAGGGGAGATATTTCAAGAGAAAAGGAGATTGCGGAGCTCCCACATCCAGAAGGAAAAGTGTTTAATCAGGGGCCAAGATATTTACTATAAAAAAACTAAGTCCTAAAGGCCCGAGACTCATTCCTAGACTTGAGCGCGTATCGGGAGCATGAAAGGTGCTTAGCTTACCTAGATCAAGTTCAATCCATTTTCCTAGAGGAAACCATTCCATGTAACCAAGGATTAATGAGGGAGCGCAGGTGAAGGTGTGGAAACGATCATCTAATGGCTACAAGCGAGCCTTATTAATGGTGCATGATGCATGTCACTTTGGAAAAGCATCTGGGAGGTTAACATGACATCGAGGCACAAAAATGGTTTTAGGTTGCTATGTGTCAAATAGAAAAAGTTGTCACATGGTAAATCATGGTAAAGGAAACCACTACCTTGGGGTTGTGATAATGGTATTATGATCCCTCCTAAATTTCACATCAACAAACTCATTGCCAATCTGACCAACCATGTAACACCACTTGGATTCATCAGAGCAGTCCACTCAAACATCAAGAAAAGTGATGAGGACCTAAAAAGACCATGACTCACCCTCTCGAACCTGTCAGTAATCACCACCTGTAAGGCAAGAACCAAATAGCACTCTAGTTTTGATATCAATCCACGATTCTTATATGATTGGACCTTGAGGGACACATCAACACCTACTTGTATTAATTTCAAGACGTCACATGTTCATGTATTCATACTGATGTTAGCATGACATCATCTGAGTTTCATGCATTTTTCTAGTTTTCGAAGGTTCCAAGTAATGGAAAAAGACATGCATGTATAAAAAGAGGCAAGAGGGAAAATGATTCAAGCGAGTCGGAGGATTCTCTGATATCCTGCCAAATTAGTTAGGAAAAACATGACTTATAACAAGACAACTAGCTTCACGTTTGCGTCATCTCACTTATTATTATCCTGGTGCCTACATCTATCAGGAATTAGTAATCATCACCTTGAAATATACTTTTGTGTGTGTTTTGGATCTTTATGGATCATACTAAGAATAGAAAATTTCTACCCCTCATTACTTGTTTGAAGAAATGTCAAGTGTCAAGCTTTTATAAGAAGAAAATCACAAGAATCACAATCCACCAATCTGTGAATATCCTAAGTCCTAAAGAGGAGTTACTCGGATGATGGGTGTTTCTGATGATTACCCACCTGTATTATCCCTCTGCTCAAGAGTGGGTTGTGAACCATCTTGACCATAGATGTTCGGATAGTGTTTTATTTATTGCAACCTATCAATTACATCCTTACCTCATATCATTAGCATGATATTAAAGGTAAAGGGGAATTCAGGAGTCCACCCTAAAGTGTATCGTCCAATCCCATCGGTGCATTCAAAAAGCTTGAGGCAGAGGATACAATGAGTTAGCCCATTGTAATTGATATTAATTATCCCTGTCAGTTGGAAGTAAAAATTTAGTGAATCATCATAACAACCAAGGTAAAAGACACATGACAAAATGATGGGAATCAATTGAGCCATTTAAAGGGACCCCAATGAAGGCTCAATTGGATGAGGACAACACACCCAACAACAGTATCAATAGGGCTCGTTTGTTGGTAGGATTCAGTTTCTTCCCAGTAAAATATAAAAAAAATAGTTGGAAATCTAGGAGTGGTTGCAAAACCAGATGCGATATCAACATTCTGACAAGCCGTTAGCAATTTTCAAGAAGCAATATTGGTCCAAGAGAGTTGTTTCTTCTAAAAAAAGGTGGCTATAAATCAACAAGAAGAGTTCATTTTTAGGGTCGACACTTTGGGTAATTTAAGTGTATATTATACTCGAGTTGTTTGATCAAATATCTTCTCAAACAAAGACCTTTTTCAGGGCTCCAGGATATAAGAGATTCATCCCCTTGCGTTATGATTATTTTTGTTCATGTGCTCTTTTAAAAATCCATCCCTCTTGTTCCATGGCTTCTTGTATCATATCCCCATTAATAAAATCTTGAGAAGCAAGTTTTTGACATGTACAGTGTGACTGTTTCTTATTTAGCTTATGATGTTGAAGTGAATTCCTCTCAATGTATGACCACTTCATGTTACACATTATTTTGGCCACCTCAATGATCACTTGACAACATGTGTTCATGTTCCTAAAAAATATTAAAAGAGACTTTCTCCAGGAGAAACGTGATTTGATTTTCTGTGCCAAAAAACCCTATTAAGGAAGGTCATCGCACCCTTCTCTATTCATAAGGTGCGACGATGCATGATCATCACATTCTACACCATACATGGACTGCGATGTCGTCACAGGATTCTAGAGCATTAGGGTGCAATGATGCTTTAACCTTGGGAAAAGTCAAATTTCATGAATGTTCTAGAAGAGGATCTTCTAGAAGGTGAGGTGGCCTCCGATCTGTTTGGATCTTACTCACTTCTCTGATTTTGTGGGATCATTCTAATATCCTCACCCATCTCTCTTTCACACTATATAAAGAGGGGTCTCTCATGGAAACGGCTAAGGTTGAATAGGCTAATAATTGTATGGAGAGTTCTTCATTAGATCATGCTTGAGAGCCTCATTTCAGTTCATCAATTCATTGTGGATCTTCTTCATTCAAGGTTGGAGAAAAGGTGTGTGTGTTGGAGCAAAGGGCCATCATAAGGGGAGCTTGCGACATCAAGGCTTTTGGTTGTAATATCCACTTTCATTTAATATGATACAACAATATGTTTCTTTCCCATAAAACTAGTGTTTTTGTCTGCATACAAAAATATCAAAAGGTGAAGCATATGGCTTCATATACAATAGCATCAAGGATGCTTCTCACTATAACACGAGACTTCCCCTGCTACTCTATGGAGCAATCAACTGATGGATGTAGAAACACCCATTGTGTGACGTTGGCAATGCCTTGGAATATCATCTATGGAGGCATTTGGGACGTTCATTGTGAGTCCCTCTAGTTTTTGTTCTCGAAGTCGGCAACAACCACTCCTACTACGACATCTCTCTCCCCCCACCTCTGTATAGGGGATGAACCTGGAGGGTGGTAAGGTCCCACATCTGCATTATCAAAGAGCATTTGATTATTTATCGGATAAACATCATAAAAAACATTTTATATATTTAAAAATAACAAAAGCATGATATAAACAAAATTATTTCTTACCTATGTCCCCCCATTGGGAACCTTCGGTAATATCTAGGTTTGGATCTCCATGGAAGTCTAGCTTGACATATCCATAATCATCAACCATGAGCATTTGATTTCTCAACCAGTAGAAGAAGATATCTTTGTACCTGATGATAGGACCAACTACATGTCGGGCCATGAGGTCTACCCACCTCTTCATTCTCGGATCCTATGGAGCAGGTATACCCCACTCTACTTGCCAGCGTAAAACTGGGACCCTCTCTAGGAAGAAGGATACCAAAATAGACCCGTGTCCAAACTGTTTCAACCCACCACTTCTGCACTTGGTAAGTTGGTTTTTCATACTTTTGAGAACCCCTTATCACCAATTGAAAACTCAAGGCTCCATACACTCTAGTGCATACTGAAAATGGATCTATAGAGCCATGCAGGGAGCCACATTCCATGCCATGTACATGATGGTATAGAGGATATTTTGTAGAGGTAAGTCTCAGACATCCCTCATAGCAACCTTTCCTCTATGCTTCTGGGTACCCGACACACAATGTTGACTGATGTAGTGGTTCATAGGATCATTGCCTCCTCTGCTACCTGTAAGGGTCACCCGTGATCCACGGCGAGATAGTCCTATTAGGAAATATATATCCTCGATATATATAGTGAGTGTATGGGCACCCACATGAAAATCTTTCTCGTTCACATCCCACATGTGAACTAAGTACTCAAGGAGTCTCATCTAGGCCCTCATACCCCGAATCTTGAAGAAATTCAACAACCCACACTGCCGGAGGGACATCACTATTCTCAGGTCATTCCCAACTAAGTAGTATTCTTCTTTGTTCTCTATCTCACACCATTCCAACATCTTGACTATGGAAGACCTGCCAAGGAACCATGAAAATAGATTAGCAACATTATTTTATTTCTTGGGGGTTTTCCCTTTGTGGTTTCATCTTTTGAAGTTTTGGGCTGCGGTCGTCGCAGGCCTGTGCATTTTCACAGTGTAGCATTGTTGCAACCTAGCTATAGGGCCACTTGCGATGATACTATATCATCGCAGGTCCTGATATAGGAAACTTGTGATGACCGCAACACATGGGTAACCCTAAAAATTTAACCCAAAAGCACATTTTCAACCAATGAAAATCAAATTTTAATCCATGAAAATATGGAGGAGATGAATATTACCTTTTCTGTGGAGACAATTCACAATATGATCATTCGTGCACTCGACAATCCATAGTTGAAGATCGGAGTAAAATGGGGGTTTGGAGCAATGTTTGGGTGAAGTTACAAATGACATAGTGAAATGAAGGTTTTTACCTATTTTATTGATTTTCATTATTTTTCATTTGTATATTTTATTATTTTTATTCTTTACCCTAACCCTAAAGTCCTAACAACTTTACAAGTGATTGATTTTTTGCAGATTGAAAAAGTCTAGAGGTGAAACGTTGGAACAAGGGTCCACCTTTTTGGTTTGTTTTTCTAGATTTGTCACATGTACAGATCCTTTTAGGTGTTTTCAGGAAAAACTATGAGCATGTCTTAATCCTTTCTCATGCTCGTAAAACCATGAGAACGTAATCGAGTAGTCTTTTGTCATTTTTATGAACTCGTTATGGTAACAAGAAAAACGAAACCTGTTGAGCCTCCAAATTGACATCCCCATTACCATATTATACTCCTCATTTATACCTTTTTGGCTTACCTAATCTTGGATCAATGATAAAGAACCCTACCTACAATCATTGATAAGGTCATAAGGTAAAGTACAATTGAATTCATGCATTTTGTGGTTTATTAATCTAGGAGACTAAATATTTCATGTACTAATGTTTAAAATTGCCATGTGTAGCCTTTGACCTTTGGATGAAGTCCAACACTTCTATTGAATCTCAACTATTCTGTACTTATGTGCCAGATTTCCCACTGTCTGAATCTGGTACCAGGTGCACCTTTCGTTCAAATCCGATACCAACAGACAATTCACTGTCGCGATCTGGTACCAACGATCGCAGATTGTTCTAGTCTGGTACTAACCTATTGTGTACTTTTTGGATCCAGTACTATCTACTGAATCTCACCTGTCACGACCCAGTACCAGTACAGGAAAACAAAGTATGCTAAGATTGGCTCCAGATCATGCCCAAGATAATTGTTGAGTGTTTATGAAATCATCAAGTTCTAGCAAGACTATATTAAGCCAATTTGTTTATTGCTTCATCCTCATACACTTTGCTTCATGAGGATGAAGCTTAAAATATGTAACCGAATATATAAATTTGACAATTGTTGATTTGTAAAAGATTTCGGCTCCTTGTGTTTCACGACTAAGATTGTTTAAATAGTCATGGCAAGGATGGTGGAAGTAGTAGAGAGTTATCATATTACAACATGTGAAGCAACGTTACATATTGTAGAACATCTCTTGAGATTGAATTTTAATAGAAGAATGTCATTTATTCCCATGTCTTGATCAGTTAGGAATGAATGTGAGTTGAGTTGTTAGTATAGTTTCATGTTTTGAGGTTTTGAGCAAGAGTGATGTGTGGATTAAAGAACAACTTACTGTAGAATCCACTCGCTGACCTATTGAAGTGGAAAGGGCCCACCACCCAACAAAGGTCACCATCCTCATATATTAGTGTTAGCATTTGATTTCAATAGTATAACTATTATACTAGCTGAAGCTTTGATTCTCCCAGATAATAGCAATATAGTTTCATATTAGGATTTTGATTATATGATTGCTTAGGGATCCTTGTTTACTCTGTTTTTGCATATGATCTATTTATGTTCTTATGAATTTGATTTTTCTTTATGGACATGGATGTTGGCAGTAGTAGTCAAACATAATTGGAAAAGAACTAGTGAAGTTCACAATAGAATATTGTGAACCACAACATACTCAATATATTGGCTATTGAACTACCCATGTTATGCCTTGATTATTGATGTGTGATTCCCTTTTCAGAAGTGTGATTGCATAGTTAGATTTTTGGGTCAGTTAACATAGTTGATCCATCAAAGAACTCCATCTCATATTTTCATGTACCCCAATGGAGTAGATAACTTCTCTGTGAAAGGAAACGAAAGTGTGTTTTAGTTTTTTTTTATTTCTATACTTGTGACATTAGAATTACTTCTCTTACTGGTGCCTTGTAACTCTATTGATTACAAATCCTACATTGCTAATTAATGAGTGCATTATACTAATCATATAAGAAACACAAAAAAACCTATGGAGTATCCTTTAAGCTCTTTTCACGCTCATAAAAGTATTTGAAGAAAACATCTGATGAGCCATATATTATCACTTTTTCGATATCGTCAGATTAATTTACAAAAAAAGACTTCGTGGAGTTCTCTTTAAGTGTTTTTCAGACTCTCTAAACATGAAAAACCCCTGAGTTTTCTCTGTTTGGACTCGTTAAACAAACATTGAAAGACCCATATGGGATCAAACCACTCCTTCTTAGGGTTCATTAAACATACTTTGAGGGACTCATCCGAAGGATGAGATTACATCAATAAGCATATGTTGTCCTCCTCGATCTTGCGTGAAATTAAAGAGATACTCGCCTGAAATGGTGGGGGGAAATTGGGAAAGAAATTTGTCTCTGTATTTGTGTTAGTGGCGGTAATAGTCTCTCTTAAACATGACACCCCTCTTCATATTTGTATCTGGGTTGGGAAATTCATTTGTCTCTCGTTTGATCATCTGCATGTCCATATGTCAGGTCCTCCTTGATTCAATGCTTCCAATACCATTTTCGTGTCATTCATATGTTCAAGATAAGTCCAACCTTAACAAGCCCTCTATCAAGTCGACCATCTACAGTTATAAAGTTTCTACCATATCGACCTTCCTTGTGTCAGTTTTGAATCACTTCATACTCTGATCTACCTTAAATCTGTTACATATTTCATGTCATTGATGGGAGATACATCAAGGCCCTCCTGTGATGATTCTTTTCATTTTGAATTCAACTCATTATCCGAGAACAAGACTTAGAAATCATTTAGTACCTTAGAGCTTGCATTCCTCAATGGAAGGTTTCTTCTCTTTCAACAGTGGGTTCACATCATTGACCCCTGATTGGAAGATTCCATCGAGTGTTCAACTTCAACTCATTTATTAACATTAGTTGGATTGTACTAGGGTACCTTGGGAGTCATTGATATCAATGGTGATTTCCCTCACACTTGTTAATGGTTTTCATTAATGACTGGTAATCAAGTGGTTTCTACCATGTTCGACTTCAACACCTATAATCACATGGCTAGATTCATACTTAGAGATGACGGAAATGAAGACCCTGGATCTGATCATTTTGGTCTAGGTTGAGACAGGGTATTCATGATTTGTATTCACATGTAGATCCACTTTTTATGTCTCATGGATATGTCCAAATTTGAGTTCTTTAGAGAATAGATCCACAGTGTATTCTTGGTGGCTATGCCGATTCATAATGGCATGGAACCATAGTGTATATTTAGTGTCCATGAATCACTTGACAATTTGTAATCTGAGTATGGGAATGCCTACCTCGGATGATGGTATATTATTATGCATATGCTTGATTGTTTGCAGGTTCCTGATTGATGCACTCCTTGTTTTTGCAATAAACATTCTATAAGTTATTTCGGTTGTCATGAGTTACAACTTCATACTTTGGGGGAAATTATGTTACACATTATTTTGGTCACCTCAGTGATCAGTTGACAACATGTGTTCATGTTTCTAAAAAATATTAAAAGAGACTTTCTCCAGGAGAAAAGTGATTTGATTTCCTCTACCATAAAACCCTATTAAGGAAGGTTGTCGCACCCTGATCTATTCATAGGGTGCAACGTTTCCTGATCATTGAATTCTGCACCATACCTAGACTGCGATGTCGTCACAGGATACTAGTGCATTAGGGTGTGATGATTCTTTAATCTTGGGAAAATTCAAATTTCACGAATGTTCTAGAATAAGATCTTCTAGAAGGTGAGGTGGCCTCCAATCGGTTTGGATATTACTCACTTCTTTGATTTGGTGGGATCATCCTAATATCCTCACCCATATCTCTTTCACACTATATAAAGAGGGATTTCTCATGGAAAAGGATAAGGTTGAATAGGCTAAGAATTGTATGGAGATTTATGCATTAGATCCTGCTTGAGAGCCTCATTTCAGTTCATCAAGTCATTGTGGATCTTCTTAATTCAAGGTTGGAGAAAAGGTGTGTGTTTTGGAGAAAAGAGCCATCAAAAGGGGACCTTGCGATATTAAGACTTTTGGTTGTAATCTCCACTTTTGTTTAATATGATACAACAATATGTTTCTTTTCCATAAAACTAGTCTTGTTTTATTGTATGATTCCTTGATCACATGCATAGGTTCTTGTTGAGTATATTATATTGCTTTCACTTTGGTTGGTTTGTGTTCCCTTGTAGATTCAATATCACAAGATCATTGAAGTGGAACTAGGACGACAATGGAAAGAGGAAACGACATTTAAAAGGTATGTTGTATATCTCTTGTTAACTAGTAAACTCAATAATTAGAACTTAGGGACAGTTCCATATTATGTTATGTTTTGTTCTAGTTTCCAGTTGGATCTAGGGAGATCTGTTTATGTCCACATTTACCGATTAATCCTATAACACTTCATGTCATTTTTTTCATGTGTTTAATGATGTGCAGAGGGTACCTCCATGGATTTAAGTATATAAAAATGTTTATATTGTTTGATGCATATTTTAATGATATGATATATTTTTCAAGACTATTGAATTCTTAAGTTCTCAACATGTCATTATGTCCATAGGCCGTGAGATTTGCCATAGAGCTTCCTCACATGTCTATATTTTATTTCTTCCAAATATACCCCTTCTCAAACTTAAATCAAATTTTATGAAGCACTCATGGTCATATGTCTCTTTGTGTTGAATGTTTTTATATTGGTTATGATATTGTTTGAGGGCCGAGAGTTTTATAAGAGAGAGAAGTTTACGCAAAATTTTACATAATTCTTTTTGTAAATCAACATTGATTTAATATCTATCCTAGGTATTAGTCCCTGGGATGCCTCGGCATAGTTCCATTTATATCCTGAAACATTTCGAGGGATAACATATGAAATGGTGTGATTTCTAGCAAATGAAATTTGAAATTATTTTTCCTTGGGGATACAACATTGAAAATATGGTATTCAGAGGTGAATGAGTTTCAAACACTTGGATGTTAGGTTATTTCACCTAGAAAATCCATAAGAAGAATATCTAGAATCCAATATAATATATACCAGAAGCAATCCAGATCCTAAGCGTACTCCAGTATACTCAGACCCCGAGAATATTGTGACTTGGAGAAATCTGAGAGAACGTCAAGTATTTTCACCTCCAAGAAACCCTAATTTGGGAACTTCTCATTCTTGTCTTCAAGTAGGTAGTGAATATTTATATCCTTTTGATATATATGTTCATACTATTTCAACTTATAAGCTACCTCATGAATCTTTGATATATCTACAAAAGTTTCCTTTGATATATCTACAAAACCTCAAGGATAATTTAGGAGGAGGGAGAGCTAGGGGAAATCAACCTCCCCCACCAGATTTAAATATATGGGTCATGGCATGATTCATCCCTTGAAATATATCTGGTCACATACATGACCTTCCTGAAAACTAATTAAAGTTTTTTCCCAAGTACAATGGTGAACCAATTCTTTTCGTTGAAGAACACCTAGCAACATTCCAAGATTTAATTGATAACTTGTTCATGGAGCATGCCAATGTCTTCATGGGGTTATTTTTTCAAACCATAGAGGGATATGCCTGCAAATGTTTCATGGAAATCCCCACTACCTCAATTGATAGTTGGTAGGATCTTGAATCTACATTCATGAAAAAGTGAGGGGGAGAAGACAGATAGCCTTTATTACTTGACCGAATTTGGCTCCCTCAAGAATAAACCAGATGAGTCCATTGTCTAATTTAACAGAAGGTTTATTAAGATATTAAAAAATATTCCCAAAGAAATAAATCCTTTAAAACAAGTGGCTAAAGTCACATATGTTGGGGCTTTTGATGCATACTTTTCCATGGAACTTAGAGGAAGAAGATCCCCAAGCTTGTTGATAATGAAGGATGATGCAATATCCATTGAGGGAAACATGATTGGATCAGGTAAAATGAAACAAAATACTAATAAAATATATAATAAGAAGATCATAGAAGACAGTGATCCCCTCAACCTAGCTATGGATGCTCATGATGCTAGAATGAATGAAATGTATAGACTAATAAGGAATCTAAGAAATAAGATGTCTAGATTTGAAATGGAGAATGGAAATGATAATAAATTCCTTCAAGAGGGAGGGGTGAGGAACCCTAACTAGTTTAGGAGGCTCTTCAATACTCAACTCATGAGGAGGGAAAGAACAAACGATGAGCAACCTATTCAACCCCCTGTCTGAGCTAATGACTAGAAAAACCTGGTGGAAGAAGAAATAGATGAAGGATACATTGATAATACATAGGACATACACCTATTGAAGGAGGAAAATAGCATAATTCACCTAGCCTAGAATGATTATGAATACTCTCTCAGCAGTAGAAAGGAAACCCCCAAAAAGAAATCTGATGAAGAAGTATTGTTCTCTACTTAGTACAAAATTTGTGTTCATGCTCTACCAGCCAAAATGCACAAGAAGTATGATCTTAGGCCTAGATAGAGGAATGATAACCATGGAATCTAGCCACATCCTAAGAAGCTCAATCCAAGTCTTCCTATGGATAAAGTAAAAGAAATAAAAAATTATATCAAGGCTAATGAAGTTGGTGAAACTTCAAGAGAAGAAAATGAGGTAAAGGAGATCGAGGATTCAATTTCACCCTTTAGTTTTGAGAAATAGCTTTCCAAAATCAATATCCTAGTCCCGTTGGATTAATTGGATAAAAATATATCACACCATAAGAAGATTGAAAATGTCATACATGGAAAAGGTCCAGGAGACCCACCTAACTCTATGAATTTACAAGATGAATCTCCTACTATAGTATTTATTCCTCAAATAGATTATAAAGAGTAGTCAGTTGCACCTTTATATGTAACCTTGAATATCGATGAAAATATGCTACATAATTTTATTCTTGACTCTAGCGCATCTCACAATCTCATGCCAAAGGTAGTAATGGAGAAATTGGGGTAAGAAATAACCAGGCCATACAATGATATCTACTCCTTTGATGCTAGTAAAGTAAAGTGTGATGGACTGATTAAATACATGGTAGTCATGTTCGCTCAACTACCTATTAATAAGATTATGATGGATGTGGTGGTAGTTTATGTACCTATGAACTATAGGATGCTTCTATCTAGAACTTGGGCTATAAATCTAGGAGGTACAATGAATATGGACATGACCTATGCTACGGTACCGGTATTTGGAGGAGAAAACAAAATATTATACAAAGAAATAAAGTTTTCATATGCCGTTAGTGACCAAAAAAACTCTATAAACCATCCCATATATGTTTTTGATGAAGATATGGGTTGTTTCATCCTCTTAGAAAATGAAGAATACTAGGAGGCCCTAGATTCAACAAATCTTGTGCTAATATATTCCCAATAAATAAAAGGTGTCTCGATGATGTAATTTGATGGGGAATATTCAAAGGAAGGAGAAGGAGCTAGAGTATTCCTCATTTTCCCTAAAAGAGAATAAATCCATTTGTCCCAAAAATTGGAATTTGAATCTACTAATAATGTAGTTGAATATGAGGCCCTGATTCTAGGTTTGGAAGCAACAAGGAAAATACAAATTACCGATTTGATAGCCTTCATAGATTCAAAACTTGTGGTTCAAAAAATAAAAGGTAGTTATCAAACAAGGAACCCCAAAATGAGATCCTACAGAAATAAAGTATAGGATTTGATTGATAATTTTTACAAAGCCTTCAATATCATTGTTATTTCAAGAGAATTTAACCAGCAAGTTGATTATTTAGTAGTAGCAACCAATACTTTCAAAACACCCGCCACTCCTCAAACAAGATATGATATTGAGATCAGTTATGGACCCTCCATTCTTCATAATATAAAGTAATGGAAAGTATTTGAAGATGATCAAAAGATAAAGAGATCCCTGGAGGTTGTAGGTGAATTTTCCAACACATATGTAGAGTCGGATGATGGAGAAGAAGAGGAAACTTTCACCAAAGTAGAGAGGAAAATGACTTATGATTTCATTGAGTACATGGATGGACACAAAGTCCTTTGATTAAAGAATAATTTCATCCTTAAAGGACTATGCCCTCCGGAACAAATTTTCAATAGAAATGATGTTCACATAGAACCTATTGTCATTTCTAGAGGTGATAAGGTTGAAGAATGCAACATTAGGACAAAGAAGGAGTCAAAGTTCATAAAATTTTCCAAAGAAATACCCCCCAAACACGAGGTTGAATAATTTTATATGTTCAAAGAATACATAGATGTCTTTTCTTATAAATATGAAGACCTGAAGACCGATGATACCAGCATTATACAACACAACATACCACTCAAAACTGTTACTAAGCATTTTAGGAAGAATATGAGAAAAGACAACCCCTTGCTACTACTGACCATTGAGAAGGAGGTGAGGAATCTATTGGATGCTCAAATCCTCATTCATTTTAGGTAATTGAATGGGTAGAAAATTTGGTCCCAGTAAGGAAGAAGAGTGGAGAGATAACGCTCTGTGTGGACTTCTGAAACCTGAATAAATTCTCTCTAAAGGACGATTATCCTCTTCCCAAAATGAATCATATACTTCATAAAGTGGTGGGAGAAAACAAAATTTCCATGATGGATGGTTCTCAAGATATAATCAGGTAGCAAGGGATCATGATGACAGAGAAAGAAAAACCTTCACTACCCCATGGGGAACCTTCATGTATGATAATATTACCTTTGGTTCGATGAATATAGGAGTTACATTTCAGCGAGCCATGTATATAGATTTTGTAGGGGAAAATGATAAATTTATTGTCATATATCTAGACAACGTGATTGTCTTCTCCCAGAAAGATGAGGAACACATAGAGAATTTGAAGTAGACCTTTGTGAAATGCGGGAAGTTTGGATTATCTCTAAATCCAAAGAATTCCTACTTTTCCATTATTGAGGGTAAAATGTTGGACCACATAGTGTCACGAGAAGGGGTAAAAATAGACCCAGAGAGGGTAGAAGTAATAAATCATATTTCCATACCTAGAAATGGAAAGGAAGCACAAGCTTTCCTGGGTAGAATCAACTTCCTCAAAATATTTGTTCCTAACGTTGTTGAGATATTCAGGCATATCATTGACATGATAAAGAAAATTCATGAAGTAAAATGGACCCATGAGGCCAGGGAATCTTTCCAAACAATTCAAGAAGCCTTTGGAAAATCACCACTTTTAGTCATCCCAAATTATGATAAGGATTTTTTCATGGTTTTTTTTGTTCTAAACACACCATTGTTTTTGTCTTGTTGCAGTGATCTAGGTGGATATCGGTGGCCACCAACCTATTCCATGGGTTTGAAAAAAAGTTTTCCATCTTGACAGTTTTTCGGGTTCCAAACTTCGGGGATCGTTTTGAGGCCCTAAACTACGTTTTTTTTGAGATTTGGGGCTTAGGTGACTACCAAAGGCACTGATTTAGGCGAGGAGAATTTTTTTCTTCTCGGTTAGACCTTTCCAATGGTGTATATAGCGCCCTAAACAAATATCGTATGAAAAGGTTACGACCCTAGGAAGTTGTCGTATCAACTACCCCCATCGGGGCCTGCAAACCTTTTGGATTTTCATCTTCCAGGGTTAGGGTTTTGTATTTTACTTATGTTAAAAATGAATTTGGAGCCTCATTGTAACAATTATATTTCTAATGGGATTACCCATCACATCTCTTCTAAGAGATAATATGCCACCATTCTAGCGAGTCTTTCACTTTGTATTTTTACAGTCTTTGTACATTTTCTCTCATTAATAGAAAATTGTGTGTTACTGTATATCTGTGTTTATGGTTGCATCTATGATAAATTTATGTTATATTATTGTATATCCACGATATCTCTGTAAATTTATTTATTATATCTCCTCTCTCATTTCGTGTCGAAAATAATCTGGATCAGTGGTATCAAAGCAGGTTGCTCTTGATCATTTTTTTTAGTGCATATCCTCGATGTGGTCTGAGTATATAAAGTTGGGCCTCAAGCTTGTCTCTCTTGAAGACAATATCTCTCAAACACCCATGAAACCATCCATGGTGGAAGAAAATAAAAATGATGGAGAAGGCGATTCTATCAATTTGTTTCTATCAATTTGTTTCTTGAGCAAGCTCTCATGAAATGATGGAGAATTTTTCCCACATCCTTCACTGCCTGCCTATAGAAACAGGCACATATTTATCAAAAAAACATTTTTGAAGCACCTCCCCTTTCAATGTACCAGTTAATTTTGATATTCTCGTATTTAAAGGTGAAATAGATGCAGATTCCCTAGACAAATGGTTAAATCTGGTAGAAGGTTATTTCTCTGTTTACCATTTTTCCAATAGGGAAAATATCACCTTAGAACTCCTTAAATCTCTCCCCCATGTCAAACATTGGTGGAAAACTTACTAGGAGAAAAGTTTCACAGAAGATTCTGGAATATATGGGGCCGATCCCACTTGGGATTTTTTTGTGGACGTGGTAAAGGAACAATATGACCCTGTTGGAAAATATGAGGACCAATATAAGAGATGGACCACAATGCGAAAAGAGAGGGCCCAAGAATTTCTAGAGTTCACCAATATCTTCCATACCTTGTGCACCAAGCTGGGTATCAAAGACTCTGATTGACATTTGGTTATGAAATATCATGGGGCTCTACACATATACATCCTAACTGAAATGGATTTTCTTGACATCTCATCACCCGATGTTGCTTATCGATATGTTGTTAAAATTGAGCAGAAATTTAAGCACCAGAACAAATAGGAGTTTGGGTCTGCAAATTCGCAACAACCAAAGTATGATAAATATGTCCCTAACAAACAGTCTTCCGAAAACTAGTCCAAGACATAGGAAAAGAAGGGTCATGAGAAGATAAAGAAGGACACCGAAAAATGGTGCGATTTCCACAAAATCCCCTGGCACAGCATCGATGAATGTCGCTCAAAATAGTCATTGATGGCTGAAATAAAAAAACAAGGATTTGAACCTTCATTCAAAATCTGATTCAAAAAATACTAATAGAAGATATATCATCGATGCAGACCCCACTGCTATTTTCACGACCACAACAATTCAACCAGAAGAATCAACAGATCCTGAAGAGGGGGAGCTCCTTTTTCATTCACAGATGTGGGTGAACGGGACATCGCTGCATTTTATTGTTGATAACGGAAGCCAAAAGAACCTCTCATCCATACAAAAATTGCATATTTATCATTGTTGCATAGGTTCTCGCCCCTTTGAAACTGAGGGTTAACTCTACACTATCAGTTGGAGAACAAATTGTTGAATTAAGTAAATATTGTTGGAGTAGAGTAATGCATACTTCAAACTTAACTTAACAAAAAGAGGTGGTTCATATCAAACACACAAGACCACTTATTATTCCTTAATTTAAAAATTCTTTAACTTAAACAACTAAAACTGCTACTAATGATAAAAGTAAACTACTGCATATGTTGAAGTGAACTGGGCCTTGACAAAACTAATCAGGACTAATAGAACTAGGTTCTGAATTGAGTACTTGTATCCATGCACATTGTTGGAGGCCAACTGGGAGATAAATGGATAGACAAATATCCTCTTTAGGTACTCCTTCATAGAAGTGTTCTTCTCCAAATTATCTCCTTTAGAAAGAAGCAAGTATTCAGGTGCTTCTTCTGAAGTCTTTGATACTTCTTTTGCAGTTTGGAATACAATTTTCCCAATTCCTATTTGTGTTGTTGCAAGTTCTGGGCTTGAAGCTTCAGTTCTTTCACTTGTTGGTTGTCATTGACCCTCTCTTTTTTCACCACAACCCGCCTCTTCTTCTTGTTTTGCTTTGTGATATACTTGTTGTAGGTTGGACAGGCTTCATCAATATTCCAGGCTTAGGAGATACCCTAACCTTTGTCTTGTCTTCACTTCCATTACCGTCATTCTGTGAATAGATCACTTGTTCCTCTTCCTTCAATCCCACAGATTTCAATAAATAAACCCAAAGAATTTAAATTTTCTTTAAAGTAAAAGAAACCAACAATTTGATTAAGCCTTTATGGTACAGGTTCCTATGAGTAGATTTAGGGTGGACTTGAACCCTCCTGGCCATTTTGGTCAGGATTTTAAGAAGGTAATAGGGTAATTTTAGCTGTTTGTCTCCACTTAGATGCATAAGGAAACGAAGGTGATAACAATTTACTATGGTGAATCGATCCTAACCTATTATATACCTCTGCACCACTACTAGGATTCCCTTCCAATCTTCCTTTATCCACGACATAGGGATTCCCTGGCTCGATTCAGGGTCTTGGTGCTTGAGGTAACAACCCTAGATGAATACATGCTTAGGGATTATTAAGTAAAATTTATTAGATAATTAATTGTCCTAATATGGTTTTAATTAAACAATGATTAGTATTAATAATATTAATTGATTATTTATTTATTAATTAATTGTTTTTAACTTTTGATTAATTAATTATTACATATCACACTCAATGATATTGTTAATAATTTAAGGGGGGCTTAATAATTTTAAATTGTTTAATTAAAATGCTTTACATATGCGGGAGGGGATAAGACATTAAAGAAAGGGATAAGATATTAATGAAGGGGGGATAAGATATTAAAGAATGGGATAAGACATTGAAGGGGGAGATAAGGAAATTAATGAGGGGGAGGAAAGTTGGTGAAGGAGGGATAAGGAAGGGAAGGATTTGGACGGGAGCCATGCTACGGGAGTTGGGGGATGGATTTTGGGGACCTCTGAGTATTGCATAGAGAAGTGAAAATTTGGGAGTGAGATTGTATCAGTGCACTGGAGTTGCTGGGGGTTTTGGGCACAGAGGGCCAGGATATCCGTTGATATCCTGGAGCTAGGGAGATACCTAGTTGGCAGGGAGGAACGGTTTTGGGGCAGTGTTTCACGGTGCAACAGTGGTCGAGAAGGCATTTGGACAACGGATGGCTATTAGCATCAGGTTCAGGTATTTCAAATGATGCATTGTTTTAATCTATGATAAAATTTTATTATTATTGAAAATTTGTAGGCGAATGTCCTAACATATAGAAATTTTTTGAATTTTATGATTATGTTGTAAAATTAAAATGGTTGTTTATTTAATACGGCTCTTACATTTGGTATTAGAGCCCTGGTTCAAATCTGGAACCAAGGGCCTAAATAAGGGGTTTAGTTATAGAAAATCCCTAAATAAATGTATTAGGGTGAATAAAAACTTGGGCCTTAAAGGCCAAAACTCCAACCACGCTTAACCTGCAAACAAAACACATAAATTTTAATAAAAAAATAAAAAAAAATTAAAAAAAATAAATGCAATACGAATTTTAACACAAATTTACCAGTAAAACAAGCAACTAGGGTTGTTACAGCTGAACCAAGGAATTTGAATTGTAACTGTTCAACACAAAGAAAACACTATGGAAGATATAGTTATGTTTATTTCCTTATATATTTCTGTTTTTTTTGTAAAGAAAACAATGTTGGAAGATAAGACTGTGAAACTGAATATTTATTCTACTTTTACTTCCTGCTTCTTTTTATAGGAGCCGATTTAGTGCTCCCGCATTGTAGAGACATCATTGTACCTAACAGTCCCATTGACCTACTTCAGTGGTCATCATTTTTCAGACATTGATACATTTATCTTATCTGGTTAATTTTAGAGAGGATGACAACATACTTTTTGTAAAATCTATTTTTCTTGAAAAACTGTATCATAGTAGGATAAAACTGTATCCATAGCAGGATAAAATGGCTTATGAACAAAGCTACACCTAAGGCTGAAAATGCTCTTTTGAATGCATACAACATCTTCTATATTGTAATTTTGTTTTAAAAAAAAAAAAATTAGACTTTTTTCTTCTGCAAATAAAATAAAAAATTTGCACAACCCTGATATGGAGGTGAAAAGATTTTACTTGTAAACTAAAACTGCGCACTTTAAAACAACAATACTCATCTGCTACCATGGATGCTGAAATAAGTCTTAATATAAGTCTTTGTCGGTTCATTGTGTGCAATATCAATCCTATCTGCCTTCTGATTAACTTCGTCTACATCTAACAGTGTATATAACATCAAAAACAAGACATGACCACATCCAATCAAAATCGGGTGAGAAAAGCTTCAGAAAACAAAAGGAAACACACCTGAATAGTCATTGCCTTCTTGTTTGTCTCAAGTTGACTACCTCTAGCGCACTTCATCTTCTCGAGGTTTCTCTCTTAGGCCGTATTGGCTTTCTGGCCATTGCCACCCCCCATTTACGTGACCTTCGTCTTCGCCTGTTGAGTCCCTCGCACTCTTGAGATTTTCAGAGCTTCCAGCTCAAATCACACTCCAACAGATTTTCAGAACTTCCCAAATTGATTTAGACTCCCTGCCAACTAGTTGCGAAAAAAAAGGTAGTAAAATCTATTACATAGAACGAAATTTAATTTCTATCCAATCCACTCTGCCAACAACAAATGCTAACACACGGTGAATACAATAAACAACGATGCGTAATGAAAGTTCTACCGGTCTCTATGTACGGAACAGGAAGTGAATGATAATTATAAAAGAATTACTCTGGTTCTGACCAGCTTCATTCGCTGCTGTTGTCCCCTCCTGGATAGCCATAAATATGCTCATGGTCAGGATAGATCTGCGACTCTTTCGCATCCTCCAACATCCCCAAAATATATGCCATTGTCGGCCTCTCAGCTGGAGACAACGCCACGCAGGAGACCGCTACATTCAACAGAACCGCTAATTTATCGTTGTTGGAGTCTTCCGCAGCGACGTCTCCTTCCATCTCTTGTTCTCGCACGGAGCGTACCCAGCGGTGGAGGTGATCAGCTGAATAAGAGGGGCCGTGGAAAAAGGATGGAAATGGTGTCCTTCCCGTCAGAAGCTCAAGAACGATAATGCCGAAACTATAGGCGTCCGCCTTAGGGCCAAGGGTCGTTATCTTCTTTATTGACTTGCATTCAGGAGATCTGTAGGCAACGAAGGAACCCTCGTCGTTGCCCTCTCCCTCTCCCTCATGCTCACCCTCATTGTTGGTCCCATTCTCAGTCTGGAAGACTGTGAGGCTGAAGTTTGTGAGGCAAACCTCCATTTCTCTGCCCAACAAGATATTTGATGGGTGGAAATTACCGTGGAAATTTAGAATCCCTGCTCATCAACCCTATCCCACACACAGCATCGTCAATCTACATGATGCCATTTAAAAAATAATACATTTCCATCTAGTCGGACGTATTCCCAGGTACGATTAACATAACCGGACGTACTGGACAACGCATGATCATGATGACCATATCTCCTCATTAAAAGGTGATCCTCATATTCGTATTCATTGGAAGGCCGCTTGGCCAGCATAGATCTCTCCAAGTGACTCGCTCTCTCAACTGGGATTCTAGTTTCAACAGTGGCCGAGGGCTTCACTTCTGCAGTCTTGACAGTCTCGGGCTCTACCTTCGGTTGTGTTTAGCCCACGGGCTTCGCCGGAGTCATGGTGTATTTGCTGGGAGCCTTAGCCGCGGTTTTTTTTCTGGACAGTTGTCTCGGCATTCTTCTTCACAACACGAGGAGACTTGGATAGTCTAACGGCTCATAAGGACATGACTGGAATTGTTGAACGTCAACTGCTAATTTTGCCATTAGGTTCTCGGAGAAGGGGAGAGGACAACCCTCTGAGTGTGCAAGCCATTTGCATTGCCATTCCCCTTCAAAACACAATTAAAATTAAGCAGCATCACCGCCATGCACAAAGCCATGACCAACATCG
>JASDQU010170206.1:0-21322 GCA_032191745.1 Picea mariana | reverse complement strand
GTAGAAATTGATCACTTTTATGGATGCCCTAATGCATACTTTGCTTGGAATGGTTGAAATCAATACAACATAGCTAGGGTTGAAAATAAATTTTATTGCAACATTTTGAAGGAGTGTTGTTCTAGGTTATTATAAAATATCATTGGATGTATTGGAAGGTCCAACAACCTCATTCAAAGTGATATCGTTGCATGTTCTTTATTGTTGTTCTAGGATTTTTCTAGTATTCCTTTTTCTACAGATATTTATTATTGTGCGGGGCTATTTGTAACCCTCCTCTTTTTCCAATGTTTTGAGGATTTCATTATATTCATTTCCATAGGTGTCCAAACGACTTTGAAGAGAGATAAATTACCTAGTTTCAATCCTTGGCATTACCTCCTATGTCTTATCCAAAACTCTATCCAGTATTGTCATAAAACTGTAGAAGTATTCCACTTTCAATGGTGATTAAAGTGTTGATGTCTTGCAATGTTTTTATGACACCTTGTTTTCCACATCCCAAAGAAGCCAAAATATGTTAAGGAATTCTAAAGGACCTTGTAATTAGTCCAATCGTTGCCTCCTTTCACTATTGTATGCAGGTTTGTTAACCATGTTTTGTTGTGGTGTTTTCATGTCTTTTGGCTTGGTTGGTTGACCACGATACATTCCTACCCTAACCACCCCAAACAATCTACCCAAACAGTGCAACATATATATTATTTTCTATTTGAGAGGGTCAATTCATGCTACAACCATGGTTCCAAAGAATTGATCTATATTGTATGATGAGAAACAGATTTATTTCTGAGTGTTGATGAATGAATGATAAGTTTGGTTAATGATATAATTTTTGTGCCTTGACATATAATAATGAAATTTGCTAATCTGGTAGCATTGTATTTCTTCTAAAGTTATTACATTGAGATCGTTGCCTTATTCTCTCTTTAAAATAGTGACACTTCATGTGTTTCATGGAATATACTTATTGAATGGATGCAAACTTATATTGGTTATCAACTTGCTACAATTATGCTCTATTTCATTGCTATCACAACGACCCAATTTCATGCTTAAATGTTTCATAAGTACTTGTTCATGCTTCACTTCTTGCACATATGAAATTTTCTAAATGACGACTATATTTTCAATGAATATATACTTTTTACTTAGAAAGTTTCACCTTGAACATTGTATATTGCTTGATCACTAATTATGAGTAATGGTGCATTGGTGTGTTGTGTTGAATAAAGTAAGTTTTTTCCTTCCAAGCATTCATTGATAATTTTATTCTCTTACTTTTATTGAAGCATCAGTTGAGAGAAGTCAACCCAATTCAAACAAAGTCCTTGTCCTCACCTTTCTAGAAATGCAATGATAGGACTTAGTATTATCCCCCTAGGAAAACCCTCCTTATGTTAGAAACCATGGCCTAGAAATGTAGAGGCAAGTGCACTAAGGTGATAGTGGGCGACTTCCCTATCTATTTCCTCAAGCTCTCCCTCGCAAGGTAGGACTTTCCTTTGGCGAGAGTTTAAGCGGTAACATGAGAAATTTAGATAGAAACACCTCAAGCGTGTGTTTTTAAGAAGATACTTACTGGCACCGTATTAAAATGTATAACACATGAGTAAATATAAAAAAAGAATATAAAATCATATATAAGGCCATCAGAGTTTATTTGAACAACAAAAAAATAATTTCTTTGGAATGTTTGAGTATTTATTTTTCCTCACCTTTTTAGGACAAAGAAGGCTTTGAGGCCAGGAAGATGTTAAATATGTAAATCTAAGTTAGAGTATGGTTTTTTGATATAATTGTGTAATTTTTTTAAGAAGAAAGTTAGTTTGAACAGTCGGGTCAGTCAATTGACTCAACCAACCAACCAACAACTTCACTTGGATGACCTCTTTAGTGTGCAATCATAGCACCTTCTATGATTGGCTCAAAAATCAATTTTTTTTTTTTTTGCTCAAAAAAAAAATTTAATTTTTTTAAAATAAATTATTGTCGTCACAATTTCGATGCACCATAGAAATCTTGCGACACACTTGCTATACAAATCATGAAAAATTGTATAGAAATTCCGTGGAAATATACCATGTTTTCGTCTCAATTGTGACGACTCGTAGAAGTCTTGCGACGCACTTGCTATACAAATCATGAAAATTGTATAGCAATTTCATGGAAATGTACCCTGTTTTCATCGCAATTGCGACGACCTATACAAATCTTGCGATGAAATTGCTATACAAATCACGAAAATTGTATAGCAATTTCATCGCAATATAGCCTGTGTTCGTCGCTCTTGAGACGACCCCTTCGAAAGATGAATCGTCACAAACATTTTCCTATATTGTTGAGTGTTTGATGATCTCTCTTTATTGTAGTTCTTGCGACGATAGCTCTACATTGTCTCATTTGCGACGATTTACCTACTGTGTCGCTCTTTTGACGATTTCTTTACTTAGTCATTCTGATGATGGTATTTCTTCTTTTGTCGCAATCATGACAACTTCCCTACTGTCGTTGCTCTTACGATGTTAATCCAGGTTTGTCGCACATACCACGTCACGTGAAGCGATGTTTGGGAGACTCAAGATTCGTCACAATATCCACTACATAATGTCACAAGAGCGTCGAAATAGTCGTCGCAAAATGATCCGAATTTGCTAGTGTGTGAGTGGAAGAGGATTGTTTGAAAGAACTCAAAATTTTAGTTCCTGTCTCATAACGTATTGGAAATTGGTAATGTGTAAAGAAGGCCATGGCTAGGGTATTAAAGTCATTAAATAAACCTCATGGTAACTCAATGTACCATTTAGGTGCTGAACCCATAAGAGTTAGTAGGAAAAAACGTAATCTTATAGAGTCATCCATCAATGAGTTAGATGAAAACCAAAGATGGAATGTCATGAAGTGATTATTTGGGTCTTCTCCTAATTGACCATAAAACTTAGGAATATGAGATGGTAACTTGGCCGGAATGACATGCCAATAAGGAGAATGAAAAATAGGATCATTCAAAATCCTATCTAAATCGAGTAAATCCATAGTAGCAAGAAAAGGCAACTGTCTATTCACTTGAGGAAACTGGTAGTTTTGAGGAGGTAATCATGTAGGTATACTAGTAAGACCATAAGCAGTCTGTAAATAATCATATAGTCTTGACAGATTTGTTTGTGGAGGGTTTTGATCTGCATAACAACATAAGTCGGTTGATTAGGGAAGTTTCCTTGGAAAGGAGCATTGGACTGAAAATTTGGACCCCAAGTAGGATTCATAGAACCTGGATACGGTTGCCCAAGATTAGGGGGTACAAAAGCATTAACTTGAGGATGTTTCCCCCTAGACAGTTGTTGATTCCCTTGGAAAGGAAGATTCTGAGGTTGATATTGTAACACAAGTATATTTTGGCCATAATCTAGGTTATGGACTCCAACTTGAGGTTGCCCCCCAACTTGAAGTTGCCCCCCAACTTGAGGTTTCCCCCCAAGTTGAGGTTGACCTCCAAATTGAGGTTGACTTCCAACATGAATCTGAAAACCAGAAGTGACAAAATGACTGGTGCCTCCAACTGGATTGGAGCTACTAGGGTCAGTACGATTAGCTCCTCCAGGTGAAGGTGGAGGAGGAATGTACGACCCTCCGGAGAAAACATCGGCAGGTGTAGGAAAAAAACTAGTAGCAACATTATACCCAGGAGGAACAAAAGGTGTAGACCCTCTGGATGGATTCTGGGTAGGAATAAAAATGGAAGTATTCAAAGCGTTATACCCAGGGGGAAGTAACATATTTTTTCTAAGTGGAAGCGGTGTTCCAATAGGAGCTTGGGAGATCACCGTAGTTCCTGTATGGATAGTCATATCTTGTGGGACCATAATAGATTGGGCCATCTAGAGAGGAATAATGGAGTGAGAACCAATGAACGATTGGTTTGAAACTGTGATGACATTACTGGTTGCACCAGTAAAATGATCTCAAGGTACCGTATAGGTAACAGACATCTTAGGCATTTATGATGCCATGGGTTCATTAGAAATCATTTCTAGTGTGCCAAAAATATTGCGCATTGAATAAGGGGTAGAGCTAGGATTAAAAATTATAGCAGTGTGAGTCGAGTTTCTAAATGATTCACTTTGAAAAAGTGGATCGTCTACTCCAAATCCTGTGTTAGGTCTAGTAGGTATTTCAGTATTCTCAACAACAACAATTTATCCTGATTAGTTCATTCGGAGAAAATGTGCATCTTGTCTAATACTCAATAATGGATTTGGGGGAATTTTGAATGCCTCTAAAGAACCCAAAACAATTTGGAATCCCTCTAAATAAATCAAACCAAGAAAACAAACCATGTTATTTCGAAGTCATTAGTTGGTGATGAAATCCAATGTCATGAAATAAAGATAATAAGGGGTTGGGATAAGCGGGTGGAAAATTTATGTTGATGACCTACTTAACAGACTTACGCCTTGGTGCAAGCTCCCACACATAATCATGGGTATACCCTCCAAGGAGCCTGAGTGATTTTGGCCAACATCGATTCCAGGTACCATAAAGACTTTCCCCTCCACAGTCACCTCATGTAAATACCGTAAAGAGATACACCACTAAGGTTACCAATTAATACAATGATTCCTAGGGAAACAATCGACAGTCTAATCCACGCGCACAGGTAGGTTATCTAGCTCGAAATGAACTCGATAAGCTCCCACACATAATCGTGGGTATACCCTCAAGTGACCCCCAATAATACACACACTCTCTACACCAAGACCAACAAATCAGGGTGAGTAACTTTGTCAGTCTTAATGCAACCTCAGGTTTGACCCTTGTGTGAGAAGAGCTTCCCAAGGCAAAATGTAGAAAATGTATTTAAAATCTCCCTATCACAAGATACTATTGTGTGTTTTGATGCTTTGGAGAGTGTGCCTTACAACATATTCCAAAGCGTTATCCCAGCTGATGTTGGTGTAGATAATTTCTAGAAAATAAAATTTTCTAATAAATTTTAATATTACGTTGTATTTTAAAAAGGTTGTTGCTTACTCAAAAGGGAGATGGAGATGAAATTGATGATATGTATGACCTTGACCCAATAGAATGCAATGAGATATGATTATACAAACATTTAATTCAATGAACTCTAATTACAGTAGGGAGAAGGTATCTTTCTTTGAAATACAAAAGCTACGAAATGCAATTTCTCAATTTTGAATGACCAAAATTCCAAATAATCATAAGCTATGGAATTTTCTAATTTTCTCTTACAACTATTTTAATGAGACAATTTTCTTGTAAAATATTACCAAAAAGAAGAACGACCTCAGTTCTTTCTCTCTTAAATCAGATCAGAGATGCAATACAGGGAAGAAAGAAAATGTAATCCAAGAAAATTAACAAACTCTCAACACTATTCCGAAATCAAACTCACTATGTAGACAAAATAAAAAGATAAGAAATCTCTTTGTCAAATGCAAACAAAAATGTTTCTCAATCAATGAACAATGTAAACAATCCAAAAATTACAATAACTCAAAGATCCTTTTTCAAACAAGCAATCAAGATCAAGACCTGGAGATTATACCCTTGTGACAAAAATCAAAAGAAAAACATGCAAAAATTACAAAGAAAAACTTTTAATTACTGAAAATCAATCAAATGCGAGCTTCAAACTTATAAAACAATCAAACACTAGTGTCAGAAGTCCATCCCAGCCAATTGAGGCAAAATTGGGTGAAAAAAGAAAAAATGGCTGGCTTAAAAAATTCCTACAGGAATCATTGCAGGTGGCAGTGGAGCACAGTGGAGCGATCTAAGATCATTGCATGTTGGCTAAGGGTACAGTGCAACGTCATTGCCCTATTTTTCACCAGCAGGATGTGACATCAGAGGGTCATCACATTCTGTCAGTAAGGTACAGTGCGACAATCTCTAAACATAAGGAAAAAAGAGAAGAAAACCAACAAATTTCACTAAACTTTCAGACCCAGAGAGTCAGAATGGATCACCCACGGACTCAGAGAATGAATTTAATTGAAGGAAGGCATGCTAATAGCAAATAAGAGACAAAAAAAAAAACAAAAAAAATTCCCCGGTATGGTCGCCAATTTTGTTATTGGACTAATCTGTAAGTGCGGACACAAACATATCTCCCTAGTTCCACCCGGAACAAAAAAAAAACATAACAAAATAGAAGACTTTCCCTAGGATTTAACTGTTGAGTTTACCAGCTAACAAGAGATGGAAAACATATCTTTTAAATGTCATTTCCTCTTGCCGTTGTTGTCCTCGCTCCATTCCAATGCTCATACAATATTGAACCTGCAAAGGAACACAAGCCAACAAAGTGAAAGCAATAAAGCATACTCAACAAAAACCTTTGTATGTGATCAAGGAATCATACAATAAAACAAGAATGATTTTATGGGAAAGAAACATATCGATGTATCATATTAAATAGAAATTGGATAATACAACCAAATCCTTGATGTCACAAGGTCCCCTTTCAATGTGCCTTTTCTCTAACACACACACCTTTTCTCCAAAGCCTTTGAATGAAGAAGATCCACCATGTAGCTTGTAGAACTAAAGAAAATCTCTCAAGAATAATATGAAGTAGAACTCTCCATACAAATCTTAGCCTATTCAACCTTAGCCTTTTCCATAAGAGATCCTTCTTTATATAGGTTGAAAGAAGGATGGATGAGGAGATTAGGATGATCCCACCAAATCAGAGAACCAAGTGAGATCCAAACCAATCGGAGGCCAACTCATCTTCTAGAAGATCCCCTTCTAGAACATTCGTGAAGTTTTACTTTTCCTTAGATTTTGGCATCGTCACAACCTAGGTATATTGTAACTTACAGAGATGTTGTAGTCCAGTTCTAGAGCAGGATGTGATGATCAGGCATCGTCGCACCCATGCATTTTTCAGGGTGCGACGACCTCTCTTGATATGGTTTTTGAGAAAGGAAAGAAAATCACTTTTCTCATGGAGAAAGACTCTTTTATCTTTTTGGGGAACATGAACACATGTTGTCAGTGGATCACTGGGGTGACCAAAATAATGTGTAACACTGAGAATTTAGGATTTTACCATTCACCATGGTAAAGGCATTGAGAATCATCCCTTGTTCGAAAAACATTGAAATGGTTCCCATATCCCACTTGTAAACAAAATATTTCATCTACCCAACATGTGAGCTAATTTAGGGACTCATGCATGGGCCATGAACCTTAAAAGCATCTTTTAGTGCCCACTACCTTGGTTTTCATCCCTAAACTATAGTTAGTTCCTTCAAACCTATCCTTGGTACACAAGACCTCAAATTTTGTGCACCCACCTTACAATGAAATATTACAGCTTTTAGTTATCATTTTTCAAATAATTTAAAATTTAAAATTAATTTCATTAAATCAATATAGCACAATTTTTTATAAATATATGAATGCATCTACTCTACTTTAAAAAAAAATTAAATACATCATTAGAAATAAATATTTTAATTTATACCAATAACTCAATACATGCATGGAGGTGAAACACGTTCAACACACCTCTCAATTTTGTCCTGAAGTTGATACTTCATTAAAAAAATTAACGAGGGTTCCTCAAGAGGCAATGAAGAAAGAAGTAATGTAATGAAAAGATTTGTGTTGAAGGATAAGGAATTTAAAGAATTTGTTATTTATGTTGGGAAGCAGAAGAAAAACATAGCATAAAATAAGAGCATAAGCGAGCAAGATAAAACACACATTAAACCAAGAACATCAATCATACACTTAACACAGTGATTTATGTGGAAACCCAAATCGGGAAAAAACCACAGGCAATGATTATCGGTCTTCTTCTATTCAAGGGAGAATTACAATAATCTTCATAGGCATACAACCATCCTTTCCTCACACAATGTACTCGCTTGCACTTGCATTGTACTCTACCTTTATGGTATGCTTATATATATAACATCTCTCACTCAGTTACATGGACTAACCATGAATAGATCACATAGTTACATGAACATTTTATAAATATATTGCATGCATGCACATGTGCATGTGCATCTACATGTGACCACATGAGGAAATTCGTTGGTGGCACAGACCCCCTTCTCCCTTAGAGGCTACTCGACCTCTCGATCAAGGATCATTCAAGATACTAAGTCAAATCAACTCTTTGGTTCTCTGCGGGTACCCAAAGCCACTATACACAGGCCCCTTTTCTCCTAAGTGACCACAGGCTATGATTGTGGATCAACCCCTTCGCGATTTTGCGACTTTGGGAATATCCCGATCTCTAGCTTCAGCTCTCTCTGAAGCGCTCTCCTCTGAATTTTCGGATCTTTGCCACATGTCCCCTTTGATTTTACGAGCCAACTATGTTTCAGGTTTCGTGACTTCGCAAAACTCCCATTCACTACACACACACAAATCCCCAGACTTACGACTTACAGATCAACTAATCTGCTACCATGTGTCCTCTATGCGGCCAATAGTTGATATTCCTTCGTGATTTCATGAGTTCATGACTCTTCTCTTACAATACCTCCAAACTTCTCGAACCACAAAGTTCCTAGACACCTTACAACCAACCTTCGCTTAGTTCTCCCAGATCTGACAGTCTGGAAGAAACTCGCTTCCCTCCGGAATGGATCTGGTTCATAGATTTTGGGAAACCTTAAAGGGTTCTTCCCTTTGAATATTCCTCGCCACTGTCCCTCTTGAGCTTATCTTTCCTCGAATTTACTTGTTCCTCCGAACACTCTCCTTGACTCTTAGTCAAATTTTCAACCTGTACATGCCTTGCAATAGGTTCTCCTCCACATTCAATTTATTTGTGGATGATTGCGCACACCTTGCGACTGTTCTCCAACCATTTCTCTTCGACTAAATTCATGCTACTCCTCCTGATCTTATGAGGATAAGACTCTTCCTCACACTCCCTAAGGATGAACTTCCTTCAATCTTGACCACTGAAGGATGGCCTTGCACTCCTTGCAATAGTCCTTTTACACTCGATTGTTCCTTCTGAACAATGTGACTCTAAGAGTAATTACTCTTATATGCCAACTTCAACCATCCCATCTAAACCTCTGGGTCAAAATACATTTTCTTGTGCACTCCTTGCGAACACATATGCACTCCTTTCATATATAAGTTTCATGTTACCTCTTCTAAGATTCGAGTCAAAATAGACTCAGTCATGCACACCTTGCGGACACTATGCACATCTTTCACTCTCTCATAGAAGATAAAAAATTGAAAATTATTCAATCTTCACAGTGAATCATACATTCAACCATGTAAATGCATTCATAAACCACAAGAACCATTAATAACAGAGAATTCAAAGAAGCAGAAATTCTACCATTCATTCATCTAGATAGACGCATCAACACCACACATTAGGTCAATACTCCTCTGTTATATTCATTCAACAGTCACATACATGGGTTTAGCAATTCATCAACTAATAGAGAGCCGACAACAACAACTACAATGACAACCTACACAATAGATTCAACAACACTTCAATTATCATCTATAAACTATCAACAACCTCCTCTTGTAAACAATATAAAGATTTATACAAGAGGGGCTCTTCGAGGCTTTCCTTCCAACTACTCTAGGCTATCCTTTCAAAATAAAATCTTTCAACTACCTAATATTTATTACAATAAATACTCAAGTCAGACAGATAAGAGAGAAATATCTATATCTGTACTGCAATCTTTCACATTAAAGAAAAATACATTCCCTCATCAGTCTTATGCGATGGCTCATCCTCCAAGCATTAAATATGTTCATAAATCAAAATATTTTTCAGATATTTCATTAATATGACAAATTTGGAATTCAAAATATTTCAAAATATGTGCTAGTACACCCAGCTGTCCTCCACAGGCGCTTTGTTGGATATGCTCCTACATCATACTCCTTGGGCTGAAAAATTCATGGACTCCTGTCCATGAGCTCCTGCATCGACCTTCCATGCTTCTGGATGTCCACTTCACCAATCCAATTGTCTTCTTCTATTGGGTGACCTTTCCACTTTACTAAATACTCAAAATACATTTTCCTTCAGGTCTTCTTGCCAATCTGTTGATCCACAATCTTCTCCATTTGTGGCTTCTCTGTTATATGCATCTTCTTTTTCCACTGGATCTTTTCCTGATCTTCTGATCCTCTGGTTCCATATTCTCTATAAGGATACAGGTTTTCAATGTTGAATATGGCCGATATACCCACATCCTCTGGCAGTTCTATTTCATAAGCATTTTCGCCAAATTTTCTTAGGATTTTGCATGGTCCTATCTTCTTTAGCTTTAGCTTTTTGTATGTTCCTCTCGAAAACCTCTCCTTCCTTAAATGTGCTAGAACTTGATATCCAACCTCAAATTCAAGTTTCCTCCTATGTTGATCAACTCTACGTTTGTATTCATTACTTCTCTTTTTCAACTGTTGGTTAGTCTATTCATGGAGCTTCTTCATTTCTACAACGAAGTCTTCGGCTCCGGTGCTCCTAAACTCGTTCTTCTCCAGGTCTCTTAACTCTGAAACTCCCCTTGGATTTATTTCATACACTATCTGAAATGGACTCTTCCCAGTAGTTTTGTTTACTGATTCATTGTATGCAAACTCTGCTTGTGCTAGAATATGATCCCACTGGCTATGGTGTTCAGTGACCAAACTCCTCAACAAATCCCCTAAACTTTGATTTGCCACTTCGGTCTATCCATCTATTTGCAGGAGATATGGAGAACAAAAGGATAATTCTATCCCCAACTTCTTCCACAACTTTCTCCAAAAATGACCAACAAATTTGGTGTCCCTATCTTAAACAATACTCTTGGGCAATCCATGGAGTCTCACAATCTCTTTGAAAACCAAATTTGCAACATGTGTTGCATCACTGGTCTTCTGGCATGGGATAAAGTGTGCCATCTTCGAAAATATGTCAACTACAACAAATATGGAATAAATTCCTCTTTGTTTTCTTGGTAATCCCAGCACGAAATCCATGCTTATTGCATCCCAAGGCCTCTCTGGAATAGGAAATGGTTGATACAACCTAGTGTTCTGTCTCTTCCCCTTTGCATACTGAAAAATATTAAATCTATTCATGAACCTCTTTACTTATGCCCTCATACTTGGCCAATAATATGAACCATTCAACTGTGTAAACGTTTTTTCATGGTCGAAATGTCTGGCTAGATCTCCACTATGTTTCTCCTTCAACATGTTTTCCCTCATCGAGCATTTGGCATGCACAACTGGAAACATTTAAGAAACAACCCATATTGAATAAAATATTTGGCCCATTGACTTTTGTCTCTGAGCATAAGATTCTCTCATGATTCATATGCTCCTCTGAAATTTGGATCATCATGATACATTTCCTTAAGGTGTTCAAACCCCAAGGTTTTCACTTGAAATTCCTGCAGAATCAAACTTCTCTTGCTCAATGCATCAACAAACTTGTTATCATTACCAGAAATATATTTAATAACAAAAGTGAAATTTTAAATAAACTTTATCCACTTAGCATGTCTCTAGTTTAATTTCTATTGTCTGGTTATGAATTGCAAAGCTTGATTATCGCTATACAAAACAAACTATTTTGGTACAAGATAGTGCCTCCATTTCTTCAAAGCTTTAATTATAGCATAAAAATATTTATCGTATGTGGAGTACTTCTTTTTAGTGTCGTTCAAATTCTCACTGAAATATGCAATGGGTATATTGTCTTGGCTCAAGACTACTCCAATTGCAATTCCACTTGTGTCACATCTCAGTTGAAATGTCTTCACAAAATATGGTAAAACCATAATTGGTTGTTAAGTTATCTTCTCCTTCAATATATTGAAGCTCTTCTCAGCCTCCTATATCCATTTGAAAGACTTGTGTCTTTTCTTCACTGTATCCATCATTTGAGCAGTAATCCTACTAAAATTATTGATGAACTTCTGATAGAAACTCGTTAATCCATTGAAGCTTCTCACCTCAAAGATACTCTTTGGTGATGGCCATTCTCTGATTGCTTTCACCTTTTTGGGATCCATCTTCAACTCATTTGAAGAAATCACAAAACCCAAATATATGAGTTATGTCTTCATGAAAGAGGACTTTTTCAAATTAATCAACAACTTGTCTTGCTGCAGGCTCTTCACCACCGATGTTAAATGTCTCAAATTATCTTATTTAGTATTTCTAAAGACTAGTATATCATCCATATATACAATCACAAACTTTCCAATGAAATATTTTAACACTTCATTCATCAGCCTCATAAAAGTAATTGGGGCATTTGTCAAGCCAAATGACATAACAAGCCATTCATACAATCCCTCATTTGTCCTGAATGTTGTTTTCCACTCATCACCTTCTCTCATCCTTATCTGGTGATATCCACTTTTCAAATCGATGTTCGAAAAATAGTTCTCTCCATTTAAACAAGCCATCAAGTCATCCATCCTTGGAAATGGAAATTTGTATTTGATGGTGATCTTGTTTATGGCCCTTGAGTCTATACACATTCTCCACCCTCCATCCTTATTTGGACTCAATACAGTTGGTAATGCACACATAATCAAGATTTATCTAACCAATCCTTTGTCTAACAGATCCTGAACCTGTCTTTTCACCTCTTCATTCTCTTGAGGTGTCAACCTGTATGCAAATTTATTTGGCAGGCTTGCTCTTGGTATCAAATCAATGTGATGGATGATACTTCTGATAGGTGGCAATGAGCTTGGAAACTCATCCACTACAATTTCATAAAAATTCTCTAGAAGTTCATGAACTTCCTCAGGAAAATCCTCCATCGAAGTACTTGTAAGGATAACCCTGGGTTTCCTCACCACAACAAACTGTATCTCTTATTCCTTCTTGAATTCATTCAGGAGTTCCTTCCCACTCATGAGAAGTATGCTCATGCTGGCTTCCTCCTTCACTTTCTTCTCTTCAATAGGCAACAACATGTGTTTCCTACCATTCTTCTCCAAGGTATAGGTATTTATTCTCCCATCATGAATGACATTTCTATCAAATTGTTATGGTATTCCCAACAAAACATAACATACATCCATGGGAATCACATCACAAAGGATTTCATCCCTATATCCTCATATTTAAAATGCAACAAGGCATTTTTTAGTTACAGTTATCTAGTGACCTTTCTGCAACCATGAGACTTTGTATGACATGTGCAGTCGTCTCCAACTCCAATTTATCCACCATATCTTTGGATACTAAGTTTTCAGTGCTCCCACTATCAATTATTACCTTGCAAACTCTATCCTTAGTCTTGCAAGATGTTCTAAACAAATTGTTCCTCTGCACTGGCTCTTCAAACTCTAGCTCTTGCTTCAAAAGAACCTTCTTCATCATCAAGGATTTCCCATCTTCTGCACCTTCTACCTGCACATTTTGCTTATGCACTTCTGAAATGTGAGCTTTGCCTCCTTCTTTCTTTCTCTTGGGGAATTCCCAAGACATGTGCCCTATTTTTCCATAGGCATAACAACTTACTTCTCCTCCTCTGCCTCTTCCTCTTCCTCTAGGAAAAGAGTTTCCACCACCAGTCTTCCTTCCTCGGGAAATTCCTCCTCTCTCAGAGTGATTATGTGGATTCTTCGTCTCACCCTTGAGATTACTCCTTTGCCTTTGTTTAAGATTCTACCTCTATTTTGTTGACTCTGCTTCCTGGCCAACTACTCTTCTGCTTTCAGCATAATCTGATACGCTTCTGATACTGTTCTAACTGTCACCATGTTGATTTTGTCCTAGATTTCATATCTCAGGCCTTTGATGTACCTGACAACCTTTTCCTCATCTCTCTCTCTTTGTCTAGCCCTGATGTTCAGTCTGTAGAACTCCTATGTGTAATCCTTCACATTCATTCCCTTCTGTCTCAGGTTTTGCATCCTCCTGAACAAGTTTATGTGGTAATATTTTGGAATTAATTTAGCCTTTAGATTTCCTACCATTCTATCCCAACTCTTAATATTTTGTTTTCCTTTGCTTCTCCTATCAGCCTGTAGTTCATCCCACCACAGCGTTGCATGTCCTTTTAACCTGATGACAACATGTTTCACCTTCTTCTCCTCATCAACATCTTCATAGTCAAAATACTTGTCCATTGCTCATATCCAATCAAGAAATTATTCGGTGTCTAAATTACCTTCATACATTGGGATGTCGATCTTCTCTCTAGCTCCCAAATTGACAACTACTTTCAGCAAGAATTCTTCTGCAACATCCTTGGCTACAACTTCTTCAACTTCCAATTCTTCATTCTATGCATCGTTGATGTCTCCAACATCAGGTGCTCTCCTTTGTTTTGTTTCCATGGCATCTAGCCTTTCTCTAAGCTCTATCATCTCCCTTTCCATAGCTCTATTTTCTACAGGAGGCTCTGCACGTCTTCTAGGTGGCATTGTGTTGATGTATCTAATACCACTTGATTAAATCATTCTACTTCCCTGTCTCCTCGTTCCACATAAATCAATTATGTACTTGCTCTGATACCACTCTAACGCATACCCCCTTCTCCCATAATGCCTATTCGACCTCCCAGTCAAGGATCATTCAATATATTGAGTCAAATCGACTCTTGAGGTCCCTATGTGTACCCAAAGCCACTATACAAAGGCCCCTTTTCTCCTAAGTGACCACGGGCTATGACCGTGGATCGTCCCCTTCATGATTTTGTGACTTCAGGAATATCTCAATCTCTAGCTCCAGCTCTCTCTCAAGCGCTCTCCTCTGAATTTTTGGACCTCTTCCGCATTTCTCCTTTGATTTGACAGGCCCACTATGTTTTGAGTTTTGCGACTTCGTGAAACTCCCATTCACCACACACACACAAACCCCCAGATTTCCAACTTCTAGATCTCCTAATCCACTACCACGTGTCCTCTATGCGGCCAACGGTTGAGATTCCTTCATGACTTTGTGACTTTGTGACTCTTCTCTTACAACACTCCAAACTTCCCAAACCACTATGTGTTGAGACACCTTACAACCAACCTCCACGTAGTTATCCCATATCTGACGATCTGGAACAAACTCCCCTCCCTCTAGAATGGATCTGGTTCGTAGATTTTGGGAAACCTTAAAGGGTTCTTCCCTTTGAATATTTCTCACCACTCTCCCTCCTAATATTATCTTTCCTTGAATTTCCTTGTTCCTTTGAATGCTCTCCTCAACACTTAGTCAAATTTTCAGCCTATGCATGCCTTGCAACAGGTTCTCCTCCATGCTCAATTTATTTGTGGATGATTGTGCACACCTTCCAACTGTTCTCCAACCACTTCTCTATGAATAAAGTCACACTACTCCCCCTACGAGTCTAAGAATCTACTTCACACTCCTTGCAGATGAGCTTCCTTCAATATTGACCACTGAAGGATGAACTTGCACTCCTTGGAATAGTTCTTTTACACTCGATTGTTCCTTCTGAACAATGTGACTCTGAGCGTAATTCCTCCTATATGCCAACTTCAACTATCGCAGCTAAACCTTTGGGTCAAAAAATTTTTTCTCGTGCACTCCTTGTAGACACATATGCACTCCTTGCATATATAAGTTTCATGTTACCTCTTATGAGCTTCGAGTCACAACAAAGTCATTCACACACACCTTGCAGACACTATGCACACCTTGTACTCGCTCATAGAAGAGAAACAATTGAAACTTATTCAATCTTCACAGTGACTCATACATTCAACCATGTAAATGCATTCATAAACCACAAGAACCCTAAATAACAAAGAATTTCAAATAAGTAGAAAGTCTACCATTCATTCTTCTAGATAGATGCAACAACACCATACATTGGGTCAATACTCCTTTTTTATATTCATTCAACAATCACATACATGGGTTCAACAGTTCATCAACTACTAGAGAGCCAACAACAACAACTACAATGGAAACCTACACAATAGATTCAACAGCTCTTCAATTATCATCTATCAGCAATCAACAACCTCCTCTAGGTAACAATACAAAGATTTATACAAGAGGGGCTCTTCGAGGCTTTCCCTCCAACTAATCTAGGCTATCCTATCGAAATAAAAGATTTCAACTACTTAATATTTATTACAATAAATACTCGAGTCAGGCAGATAAGAGCGAAAGCTCCAGATCTGTATCACAATCTTTCACATTAAATAAAAATACATTTCCTCATCTTTCTTATGCGATGGATCAGCCTCCAAGCATTAAAGATGTTCATAAATCAAAATATTTTTCAGATATTACATTAATATGAAAACTTTGGAATTCAAAATATTTCAAAATACGTGCTAGTGCACCCAGCTATCCTCCACATGCGCTTTGTTGGCAATGATCCTGCAATAGTTGGCATGTTTCCAACAATATCCTCCTTGACAACAATTTACCTGATATATCATGCCCTTAATTAATTCATCACCTTTTCTGCAAGCCAAGAGAATCCAAACACCATTAGTGCTCTGCAACTTCTGTGACAATACCATTACATGAACATGCCTGCATGATTCACTCTAGCATGGACCATTCTGTCTCCATCAGTAACTTATTTAATAGAATGATGCACTTGTCCAAATCTCATGAATTATAACCACAAACCAGATCACTACAACCACTGTAGGTGATACTTGTGCTTCTATGTTTAAATCACCCATTTCCATTCTCAAGACCTGGTTTTGACATGTGTCTATTGACAATACCAACTGCATGTGAAATGTTGACCATTTCTCCATCGAAATCATAAAACTTCCTACTAGCATATAATACTCAAGACATATAACCCTTTTCTTCTTAATCAATTAGGACATAAACCTAAAGAGAATTTACAATGGAAAGCCAAAGGGATTTTACTAGTTTCACGTTATTCATATTGAATTTCCTAAGTATCTTCACCACATACTTCTGTTATGATAACCAAGCTTACCATATTTCCTGTCTCTATGTATTTCCATGCCCAAGATTTATTTTTATGCTCCCATATCCTTCATAACAAATGTCCTAACCAATTGAGCCAACCTGCTGATCTCAACCAGGCTTGTTCTTGCAACAAGCATAACATATAACACAAAGATAATGAATATACCATCAAACCAATGGTTATACTCACTTATTGTAAAATTTGTTTTACCATGAAGGAATCAAACATCTTGTACCATTTTCCTAGTATGCTTCAGGCCATACAATGATTTTTTAGTTTGCAAAAAGATCTTCTATTGTGATTTTGAACTAACCGTTCTTGTTGTTCCATATACATCCACTTATCCAAAAAAATACATGTAAAATATTTTTAACATCTAGTTGTACTATCACAACCAGTGCTAACACGACATGAATAGAAACAAGCTTTTAACAACTGGTGAGAAACTTTCATGGAAATCAATACCTTCCAAATATATTTCTGCTACCAACCATGCTTTGTGTTGATATTATGGTAGTTGCAGGAGGTATTTATCTCCACATGTAAACCTGAAGAGGATAGAATACTCCAGGAAGAAAGAAGAAACCCTAATGAGTTGGCTAATAACCCTATAAGACTTGTCGGCTCAAGAAGATAATTTATAATAGGTTATTAGCCTCCAAGAGAAGAAGTCGGCCAGAAATAATAATATATAATGAACAAACAGATACCCAGAATGAGAAGTCGTCCCAGCCAGTTAGCCATAATTAGTATAAATACAGGAGGCCAGTTCTCATTTTGGTAGGCAGTCTCAGAATTGTAGAGCAGCAACTTGTGCGCACTGCAGTGCCCATTCTTGTGCGTAGGTTTGAGGAGAGTTGCTATTGCAGCCACTGCAGCTAGCAAATCACGTTTGGCCTGGACTATCTCTTAGCTAGGGTTTGGAACATATGATCAGCTCTTGTTGGTGTGTTATCCTTGGGGAAAGGTGCGCTACCCTTTTTTTGGCTATCTAGACTAGGGTTTTCTTATGGAGTGATTCTTTGTCAAGGTTAAGGTGCTCGGAGGGTGGCTTCGACCTATGGTTGGGTGACAATAGAGATATTGTCAATGGTAAAATGAGCACATCCATTATATTCTAACAGGTTATGGGCCACACCTCCTTCATTCAGTCTAACCACTAGAAGGAAACATAACTGTAAGGATATTAAGATCGTTGAGGAACTGTCGCTAGGGTTTCTAGAAGGAGCAGTCACCATAGCACTGTCGCTAGGGTTACTAGTAGGTGCAGTTGCAGAAACCCTAATCCTCTCAGTGAGGCACCTTAAGTGAAGGGATTGGCTTAATATCTGGATAGATCAGTGCGCCCTAGCCTAGCGCATCTCCTGGTACTCTCAAAAAGCCAAGATGTGAACTTTGAGTTTTTGGTCAAATCTAGGGTTGACCAAGTCAAAGCATCCATGACTTATTCTATGAAATCATATGACAAGTTAGATGGAGCCTCTAACTTCAGAGCATGGAAGACAAGGATTGACCTCATCCTTGCCAAGAATAAAGTGTTGGATATCATCAAAGGAAAGACCTTGGAACCATAGTTTGAAGAAGGAAAAGAGAAGGAACCACAGAACGTATTAGTTATGGAGAAGTTCAAAGACGGTGACATCGATTCCATAAGTATAATAGTGGAATCTATAAAATACCACTTGATACCCTACATATCCCATCTTGACTCATCGAAGAAGATGTACGATGCCCTAACAAATCTCTTCTCGGTCAGAAACATTGGACATGTTAGGAGTCTGAAGAATGAGCTCCGTGACATGAAGATGAATGATGAGGACAACATAACATCATGCTTTGTGAGGATCTCCCAGCTAAGAGATCAACTACAATCTATTGAAGAGATCATTTCATATAAGGAATTGGTAAACATAGTACTCAATGGTCTTCCCAAGATGTGGGATGCATTTGCCACAAGCATGAACATAAGAAAGGAGTATTCTACATTTGAAGAACTTTGGACTTGTTGTGCTCAAGAAGAATCCAGGATCAGTGCACAAGAGAAACCCCAAAAGAAGTATGATGATCAGGCCTTCACAGCAAGATTCAAGAATTTCAGGAACAAAAGGAATTTTGGTTTAAGGAGGAAGCCAAATCAAGAGAAAGACATTTCAGAAGTACAATGCTTCAACTGTCGAAAGTATGGCCACTACAAAAATCATTGTGCCGAGATAAAGAAAAGGAAGGAGAAACAAGAAGCATCAGTTGTTGAAGAAAATGAACCTACAAAGAAGACTAAGCAGGATGAAAGAGACTTCTTCTTCTGTAGGTAACAATACTCTTATTAGTTCTAGCACATATCTTATTTGCATAGTCTATGTATATATCTTGTATATCTATCTCTTAGACGATAATATGTTTCAAGAATAACTTCATCTATGAAAGAGAAACAAGATAAGGATTGCTATCATTATACAAGAAAGGATGAAATATATCAAACAAATCTTGTTAGAAGATTGGTTGTTGTCATTGATGTCAACCCTAGTCATTGGTTTTGGACCGCAAAATTGATGAAGGTATTTGGACATGAAGGAAAATACACATGCAGATACAACACCCATGGTTGGATAGTATACATCATGTTGTTTCCGGTGGTATGTGATACGTCATGTGGATCCTCATGGTTGAGGAGAAATGAATTTTTGAGGATGACAAAGTGAATTGAAGAAGAAAGTACATGTAGGCCCTGAAGATAATTAAAGAAAAGAATTACAAAATAAGAAAGTGTCAGGTCGGCCCTAATGTTAAAAGGAAGTGACGTAAATGGTATAAATAAACATCATTATACATTCATTTGATACAAGTTTAATTTCAGAGGTAATAAGAAGAAAAGAAGGCTGAATTTCAAGGGAGGATGAAGTCTTTTGGTGATGTGTTCTAAGGTATGTTATTTTTAGGTCATCTTACTATTTTTTCTATAACTTATTTTCTAGAATGATTCAGATGGTGAAATTGGTATGGTATTGAGAAGACATATCAAGTTACCCTTGGTAAAAATTTCAGCTCTTGATTAGCTATAATTATGGAGATACACTTTGTGGAAGATAGGGTTTGTGACCAGTCATGAAGCTAGTCAATAAACAGGTGTTCTGGGTAAAATAATCATAACTTATTCATCGCAAATCCAAATGAAGTGGGAAAAATTTCATTGGAAAGAGTACAGACTGTAGTTTCTTGTGTGTGAGTTTCAGAATTAGATGTTAATTATTGAGCACGAGGAATTCTGTGCAAGTTCACTCTCCTGAATAGACCAGAATTGAATAAAGTCTGCCATTCTTTCTATAACCTCTTTTTGGGGATGATTCAAGGAGTAAAAATTGGAGAAATTTCAGGGAATACATTGCGTAATATTATCTACAGGATCAGAGTACTCAAATAATTGAAGAATTGCAGAAATTGAAGAAGTCTCAGAAAGCATTATCAGGCTCTATGTGATGATTGGTTGATGGTGATGATTTAATGTAAAGTTTTATTATCTCTCATATATTTTTGGGTGGAAGGAAGGGGCAAGGATGGAGAGTTAAACTCTTTTTTGATATTGGAGGATTGTTTCTTCCTCTTGGAGGTTTATCCCTCCCTTTACATTTGGAAGCTGTAGCTACCTTTGGAAGACATTACTTCCCTTGAACAATAACTATTGATTATTTCTCATAAATTGTGCATGGTGTATTGTGGTGTATTGGTGTAACTGTTCATTTCTCATTGGATATAGTTGAATGGTTTAAGTATAATTTGAAAAAGGTTTTAAATTGTACTTGATACTGATTCACCCCCCTCTCAGTATCAACAATTGGTATCAGAGCGGGTTACCTTCAGTACAGTTTAACCATTGGAAGGAAGATCCTAAGAAGAAATGGAAGACAAAATTCCAAATGGGATTCCACCATTTGATTGAAGCAATTTTGAACACTGGAGTAATAGAATGGAAACTTACTTGAAATCTCTTGGGGCAGATGTTTGGTTCTCAGTTGCTCCAGGATACAATGATTTGAAGAAACCAAAGACTACAGCTCAGAAGGAAGCAAAAAGGAACAACAAATTGGCAATAGATACCATCTTGGATGGATTGATAGATTCAGCGAAATCCAAGGTGGGATCATGTGCATCATCAAAAGAGATTTGGGACAAGCTACAAGACCTTTATGTAATGGAAGACGCAGAAGAAGAAGAAGAATAAGAAGAAGAAGTTGAAGCAAATTACAACATCTCAGATTTCAAAGAAGAAAATAGAGGTCAGTTCTTTTGCTTTAATTGTGAAGGAGTAGGTCATGTTGAATTTGAATGTCCTCATCCAAGGATTGAAAGAAATGACACTGAAGAATAAAATTCCAATGAAGAAGAAGAAAATCATGAAGAAAATAATAT